>PVIY010010325.1:0-20381 GCA_004026745.1 Myrmecophaga tridactyla
AAAAAAAAAAAAAAAGAAATTCTTGTTGGCTAAACTATCACTCTCATGGATGTGACAGCATTCTGTAGTATCATTCTACAAACTCTGTTTTGAGATCTGGACACTGTCAACTCACAGTAATACAGAGGGTCTTTCACTTCTCTGGGCACCGAAGTCTAGGGAATATAGTTCACAGACTTATAGCCCTGGAGAATAGGAGAGAACTTAGAAGAGAGGTGACACTGCTGGGGACCATACCAAATAGCCACGTAGGGACCTTCAGAGGAAATTTTTCTACGGACAATTATGCGTCCATTTCTAGTGTATTTATTCATTGCTGAGCTCTACCCTGGACTGTAAGCCATGTGAGGGCAGGGACCAGGTGTGACTGACTTAGGAAGGTATGCCAGGCACCTAGCACTGGTTGCAGTAAGTTCTTGCTGAACGTAGAAGAGTTAGTGGATTCTTTTTGCCCATCCACATCAGCATCACTGACAGTGGGCCTGTTGCAAATAACGACAGCATTTTTAAGAGTGCCTTACCTGGTCGGAGCTTTGCATGTTTCACTGAACAATCCCTGGAGCGTGCCTTTCTCCTCCTACCTTAAAGATGTGAAAACTGGGGTCACGGGGGTGACGGTGATTGTCTGAGATGACGCAGCTGGTAAGTGGTGGAGGTAGGACTTGAAATTATCTGCTTGGGTCCTAAAAAAAAAAAAAAAAGGTGTTTTCTGACTACCTTAAGCGTCCCTTTGTTTAAGACAAATGGCGAGGCTGCCTCCACGGATCTCCATCGGCCCTGAGAGGAGAGGGGGACACAGGGAGGAAGATTCCTGGTTGTCCTGCGTTGCAATCACTGCTTTATAGAGCCAGGAGAAAAGAAACTTCTCCAGCTCATCTGGAAGGCTGCAGGTCAGGTTCAGCTTTCAAGCGTCTGCTTCCGGCATCAGAGGTCAGCGTGGCCTCCTCCAGGACTGACCGTTGGCTCTGGCAGCAAAGGAGACTCCTGAGTAGAGGCACCGAAACCCAGAGCCAGAAATGACTCAGGAGACTCAGCACGTACCTCTCCCTCAGTGACATTTCCAGAAACACTGAAACAAAGGGAAAATGCATTCTTTGGCTCCCCCACTCCCATCCCAATACAGAGCTCGGCCAAAAATGGGACGCAGACCTTTGGCAAAATAGACACAGATCAGAATGTCAAGGCAACCTAACAGTGGTGTCTTATGTTCCTGTTTTGCCGTTTGAGTCCAGCTTGATCTCAGCCTTCCTCTTTGATTAGAACGCTTCATAGTCCTCCCTAGACAATGTATATCCTTGATGAAATGAGGGCCTGCGTGTGAGTTTCACCGTCCCTGCAGATAAGCACTTGCCCACTCTATTAGTTATATTTACATTTGGCTGCCTCTGGCAGAAAACTAGAATAAAGTTGAACTAGTGATGGATTTATTTTTCTTTTCTATTAGTAAGTCAGGAGGTGGGAAATGTGGGGTGCCTCTGGACGGCCACACTGCCACAGTGGGCTGGACAACTTGTGTCCCTTTGCTCTGGCAGTCTTGGCATGCAGTTTCCCTCCTCATCCTTGCAACCTCGTGGTGCGGCTACCCCAGCCCCTGCATCCCACCTACACCCCTGGGGGTAATAAGAATAAGAAAGAAGACAAAAGGTGCATGCTAAAGGGTCAGCTCCCTTTGAAGAGTTTTACCGAGTCACTTCTGTTTGCACCTTATTGGCCAGGACTGTGTCAGATGGCCACTCTTAGGAGGGAGGCTGGAGAATATACATTTTGGCCAGGTACATTTATCACCACCTGTGACAGGGGTTGAATTGTGTCCCCCATGAAAGACATGTTGAAATCCTAACCCCCAGTACCTGAGACTGTGACCTTATTTGGAATTGGGGTCTTTGCAGGTGGACTCAAGCTAAGATGAGGCCACCCTGGAGTGAGGTGGGCTGCAATTCGATGTGGTGGGGTCCTTACGGGGCAGAAGGAGAGACAGGGAGAGGAAGGCTCGTGCCATTCAGAGAGACCAGACACGGCAAGTGCACTAGTGGTTCCGGATCTTAGACGCCGTGGTGAAGTGGGCCCGGCTGGATGAAGCAGCTGGGGCTCTGTCCTGCACTGGGGCATTTGGTAAGTGACATGTCTTCCTCTCGCTTCAGCACGTGTTCTGGAAACTTCTCCATGCCAGTGCATACCAGCTCGGACAAGGCGTTGTTAGTGAATGTGGTTTTCCCCTCAATTACCCTCTAGATTGGCTGCAAGTGGCCACTCCAAATGCCACCTGAGTTGAGCTGCTTTGGAAAGATGGGGTCCAACAATCACTGGCCAAGAAGGGGTCACTGTGGAATCAGCTGGTTATGGCGTAAGAATGAGTCTCTTGGAAGACCCTGCGCTCAAACAAACTTTGAAAAAATAACGTATAACAAAGTTGGTGGTGATGATGATGGAAATGGCGATGATGATGATGGTGATGAATTTTCTCGATAGAAGCACAGCTCCCAAAGTTGCATTATCTGACCATCTGACATTTCAGGGTGAGTCAGTCCCCCTACTCCCAGTGGGCATTTGCAAGCCTCTGGCTCTGCAGTCCCTGCTTCAGTCTTAACCCTGCTTCCCAGACCAGTAACAAGGTCTAGGCCAGACCCCATCCAGGCTGCAGACTCGAGGGTCTGTGCTGGAGTTTGGAGCAGAGCAAAACTCAGCGTGCTTGCTGGATGTGCTTGCTTCATTCTATCAGATTTGGGCTTTTTCAAGTTTAGGGCCTCAGTGAAAACAAGATATAAATCTTCTTGCATTGTTGGCACCTATGAGTACAGAAGATTAAATGATTGTTCAAAATGTCCCCCACCCCCTGCCCCGCCCCCTGCCCCACAGTGGGAGGCCCTGCCTTCCTCATCCCCTCAGGTCAGCTTGCCACGTGGCCTGCTCTGGTCAGTGAGATGTGAGCGCAGGTGACCTCTTTCCCTTCAAGGCGGGAGCTTGGAGAGGCCGTGGGAGGTTCCACCGTGACTCCTTACCCTCTGCATTGTGCCAGGGACCCATCCAAGCCATGCCTTCAGGCTGAGTGCCAGGATGAAGCCAAGGCTGGTGGGGTTGACACCAACTTCTTACAGCCAGGAGGAGGAAATCAGCCTCTGTTGGGTTAAGCCACGAGCTCTGGGAGGGAACGGCAGGCCCGGCCAGCGCAGTCTTGTCGTGCCCAGCTTTGCCCTTGTGCAACTGGAGCCCGGGGTCCTGGGACCAGCCAGCGGCAGGGCCGCTCCCCCGATGGCGCCTTCCCTCCACCCTCGCACAGCCACTGGGGGCTCCTCTGCTGGGTCATGCTTGTGCCCCGAGACCCTCACCCGCGGGCACTTTCTGCAAACCCTCAGGCCTCCCAACACCCCCCTCACAGCAACCCGAGCTTCTGGGGCCAGCGAGAGACTCGGCCCCCAGCTTCGCACGTGCTCACCAGCGTAACCCAAGCGTTTGACCCCTCGGGGCCCCTGGGCCCCTGGCCCCCTCTTCTTCCTTAGTGTCCGAATAGTTTGTCTTCAGCCCCATCCCAAGAACAGTGATGAGCCCACAGCCTGGCTGTTCCTCCTCCTCCAAGGCCCAACTCCACTGGACGGCGAGGGAGGGAGGCCCTTCCCCGCTTGCGCCCCTGGGAGTCCAGGTGCTCCATGTCACCCCTTGGTGCCCAGCTGCTGGCGCCCCTCCTCCTGCCGCTGGTGCCCCTCCCCCCAGGTGCTCTTCCCCCTGCTGCTGGTGCCCCTCCCCCCTGCCACTGGGGCTCCTCCCCCTGCCACTTGTGCCCCTCTCCCCTGCTGGACCCCTGGTGGGGCCTCCACGGCTCCCTACCATGGCTTTCACACAAGGCCTGGCCCCGGTTCTGCTGCCAGCTGGACAGAAGGGCACCCAGGGACCGGCACTTAGACAGCAAATCTACACGTGTCTGCGACCTAAATTAAAGAGAAAATGGGAAGGTCTCACCGTGCCCCTTCCTGGGCTTCCTGCCACGTAGCTGCCCACCTCAGGACCCTGCCCTCTGCTCTCCAACCTCAGGTGCCCCCACACCCCCATCTCTGGACCTAGTACCGCAGTACACGGCCTTCAAATCGTGTCACTGTATTGTGCAAATGAATCCTCCACGGCCTTGTCCCTGGTAGAAGAGGCGAGTCCATGAAAGCGGAGAAGGGAAAGATCCTGCAATTAGGGGTTTCCCCATCTCGGGCCTGATGGAGCTTTTCAGCAGGGCCCCTCCCCCTGCCCCGCGCCCCCACCCGCACTGAGAGCAGATCCCGTGCTCAGCCAGAGAGGTGGCATCCTCTTCTGATGCACCTGGGTTTTAACTCAGATGCACACACGTATTGTAACTCCATCTGATGCGGGCAGCGGAGAGTTAACTTGTCTGCTGGACCTCGGCTGGCCACCAGACCGAATGCTCTGGAGTCTGTTGTTTGTGGGTGTCGCTGAGCCTCGTCCTTCTCCTCCTCCTCCTCCCCCTCCGGGGCTCCCCGCCGTGTGCTCAGCTCAGAGGACGGTGGGAGGGGCCCAGAGCCGGGTACTTCACCTCCCCTGGGAAAGGAAGTGACCCTGAGTCCCCACCCTCCTTTTTATTTGGGGAGGGAGAGCCAGGAAGGCAGGGGAGGTGGAGAAGGTGGGGGAGTGGACCCTGTAAAGAAACTCACAATAATTTTAATCAGCATTTCCCCTTCCATTTAAAATCACAAACTTAGCTACTTAATCAAATGTCATGCCTAAGACACATTTACCTCCTTGGGAGAGAAATGAACAACGGCAGGTCAATTTGGCTGTGGATAGGTTTAAAAATAGTTGCGTCTGTGAAGGCCATTAGGTGGATCAGGGGCTACTCAAGTCTGAGAGGCTTGGAGGGCCCCTCCCGCCGGGCCCACCGGCTGCTTGGCTGGGAAAATAGCAGAGGGGAGAGGCCACTCAGCCAGGCCTTCCGTGCCCGCCCGGTGGGTCAGAGTACAGATTTCTGCTGGGTAACGGGGTAAGAGGCCAGAAGAGCTTTCTACAGCGGGCACATCTGGAAATCCCCATTTGCACATGTTGAAGGGATTGGTGTGTAAGTGCATGTGTGTCTGTGTCTGGGTGTGCACGTGTGTGCATGCGTGAGTGAGTGGGGGGAATAGAGAGTGACACACGTCCACCCTCCCCGTTCTCAGGAGGGAAGAAAATTGAAATGATCAAAAACATGATAGGCCTGTCAAAGTCCAGGAAATTAGTTACATCAATGTGAAATATAAGCCCTGGTTTTATTGCTTTACAGCATGTAAAAAAATTTAAAAGGGAAAATAAAAACACAATACAGGGTATGCTCCCTCGAGACCAGACTGGAGGAGAGTTACCAGAGCTCTAGGGACAGGGAGGGGCTCCCCCCCCCCAACACTTCAAGCCTGGGGGAGAAGGTGGACTCTCCCTCCCCCCACGTGTGTGTGTTTGAGACTCTGCCTTCGCCTCCTGCATCTATCAGAGTTCACGGCCATCTCGGCTCTCCGTCTACTGTGGTCCTGCCCAGCGGCTCTTCGTGAGGTCCAGGCACCCCCAAGGTCTGTAGGAAGAATGTAAGGGACCCAGGGACATTCAAGGTCTGTGCGTAAAATTCACAGGGTCCTTGAGCTTGGATGAGCAATAAAAGGGCAACTTTCCTTTTTTTAACTTCTCACTGCAATCTCGCGTTCCTTTCCACGGCCGACTTGGGAAGTCACAGGCATTTCCACGTCCCAGCACAGGTAACCCCCCAGGTAACTCCAAATCCTATTGCTCCATACCAGGAGAGCCGTATTGGGTCTCTTTTGGACACCCCCCTCCCCATGGATATCAGATCTAATACATTAATACAGAGCACATGTTGCTATATAAAAATTGCTGTATCCACATTTTGATAACGCGTTTCCATATAATTGGTTTCCTGATAACCCTGTGCATTTTAGAATTTTATTTTAAGCATTGAAAACTTGTTCTGGGACGAAGTGCATGTGGAAGGGTCCGTGGCAGGAGGCGTGCCAGCACCCCCCTCCCACCCACCCTACCCCCCCCCCCCCCCGGCGCCCCCAGCCTGCGCCTGCAGCTCCACCCTGGAGAACAGGCCTGCACTCTTCCAGCCGCCAGCCTGGCTCCGGGGGTGGGGGGGGGGGCGGGGGGGTACCCGTGCGCTCCCACATGCTACCGCCAGGTGGCAGCAGTGCCAACACCTCGTCTCTCCTGGCCTTCCCGGGCTAGGCCTGCTCCAGTCCTTCCTGGCGTCGCAGCTGCTTTGCCTTTTAATGGGGTCTGCACCTCCAAACCCCTAGGGGAGGGGTACCGAGGGGAAGATGGCCCAGGAGTTGCCAGGTCGGCAAAGTGCTGACTCACCCCGGTGCACCTCTGCTTCAAGACAGGCAAAGTCTTTGGACGGCGATTTGCTCCAGCTTTCCATTTTACAGATGGGGACCCTGAAGGTCAGAAAGGTGAAATAATGCACCCAAGCCACCCCCACCGAATACACAGGGGATGCTGGCCTGCCCACCTGGGGCTGCTGCTCTCAGCAACCTTCCCGAGCATCCGGGTAGAGCTGGAGGCCTAGTACGTGGGGAATCCCTGGGCCTCTCAAAGACCTCTGGCAAGTATCCTGCAAGCCCCAGCACAGCTGGGAGTCCCAACCCTGCCCCTGCCCTTGCGGCTCAGCAGCTGCCAGTTCCCCAAGGGAGGTCTCACCTGCAAAGTGGGGCCACGGCTGGTCTCACATGATGGAGGGACCCAGCACCTGCTGGGCAGATGTGCGGCAATTGCGGACCCCCTCCCCTCCCTGGACCAGGGTCTGGGAGGCAGTAGGAAGTACTGACTAGCAGGGTTTCAAAGGCCCCAGAACTGGTGGCACCCTCCAGGGCCTCAGCGGTTGAAACCAGGACTGTGTCCATGGGCTCTCAGGGAGCCCCAGCTCTGGCGTTCTGCGTGGAGTTTTGGGGCTGCGTGTGCCTTGGCTCAGTGTGAAAGGGGCCACCCACCAGGCG
Organism: Myrmecophaga tridactyla; assembly: GCA_004026745.1. Taxonomy (NCBI): domain Eukaryota; kingdom Metazoa; phylum Chordata; class Mammalia; order Pilosa; family Myrmecophagidae; genus Myrmecophaga; species Myrmecophaga tridactyla. Next base: position 6,981 of record PVIY010010325.1, read on the forward strand.
TCCTCTTCCCCTAGTCACAGCCTAAGCTGAGGGAGGTCAAGGTGGGGCTGGGGGGAGGGGCGGAACGCAGCGGCTGAGCAAGAGGTGGCTCTGGGAGCGAGGGTCTGGCCGAGCAGCGGCGGCGGCTGAAGCAGGAGGGGCTGCGGGGCCGTCCACCCAGGCCAGGGACCACTGGGCAAGGCACGAGGTGCACAAAGCTGACGCGCAACGCAGGGGACCGTCCCCAGGCCCAAGGCAAGGGGCCAAGGCAGCGGGACTAGAAGTCAATCCTACAAGAGCATCCCCAAACGAGCACAGACTCTCAGCGCGGCCCCTTTGTGTAGCTCCGCCTGGAGGAAACTTTTCCTGCAGCCCCCGCTCGGTGAGCGCCCCCACCCCAAGCCCTCCCTCGGGAACGCCCCCTCCCCAAAGCAGTTCTCAAGGTCCCCTGGGCGTACCCGTAACCGGGTCGGAACCTCGAACTGCTTCGCACGCCATCCGGTTACCGTGGCAACACCATCCGGCGGCGCCCGGCGGTCCAATCGGAGCCTGCGGCCTCTCTCGAGCTTTCCCAAGGTGGGGACAGGATGAGGCCAGGGATGGGGAAGGGGGCGGACGGGGACCACGCCGGCGGTGTCGCCAGGGCATGCACAGCCGCGCGCTGCCAGTCTGGCCGCGGCGAAGCGGGGCAGCGAGCGGGAGCCGGGGCCAGGCAGGGGGCTCGGGCTCCAGTTCGAGGGGCGGGGAAGGCGGGTGACGTGAGCCGGGCCGGGCGGGCGGAGTTGGGACCCGCGCGGGGAGGCGGGGGCGAGCGCGGGGCGAGGCAGACGCGCGGAGGGAGGCGGCCGAGCGGCGCGGGCGGCTCTGCGGCGGGCCGGCGGGCGGGCGCGGTGGGCGCGGGCGGCGGGGCCCCGGGATCCCCGCGCGCCTCCTCGGCGCCGCGCCGCCGCCGCGCGTCCCCACGCCCCGCGCTCCACGGCGCCCTCGGCCCGCGCGCCTCCCGTGTCCGCCTCCTGCCATCCTCCCGTTCCGCGGCCGTCTGCAGGGCGAGCGCCCGGACGGAGTCCCCGGGAAACTTGAGCGGCGCCGGTCGGCGGCGGAGCCCGGGCGAGAACCTCTGGCCCGGCGGCGCGCCCAGGGGACCCGCGTCTGCCCGCGTCGCCGCCGCCCGCCCCCCCGGGCAGCGCCGCCCCCTCGGCGCGGGGCTCCGGCTGGAGGCAAGAGCCCTGCGCGGCGAGACTCGCATCCTGCGTGGCGGCACCGCCCGGCCTCCCTCCCGTCGCCGCGGAGGGCACAGCCTCGCTCGGATTCCCGGACCTTCGCTTCGCGGCGACAGCGCCGGAGCGCGCCCTTCCCGGGCCCGCCGCGGGCGCCCCCGCTTCGCCGCCGCCTTCGCAGGGACGCCCCCGGTGGGGGCTGCGAGCCCCGCGCCCGGCCGAGGAATGTGCGCCCCCGCGGGCCGCCCCGCCTGAGCCATGCGCCCCCACGGCGGCGGCGCGCCGGCCGGCATGGAGCCCCGCGCGGCCGCGCTCTGACTCCGCTCTGCGCCCGGCGGCGGGCGGCGGGCGGCGGACCGAGAGCCGAGCCCCGCGGGACGCAAGCAGCGAGCGGGCGCCGCGCAGATGGCCGGGGCGAGCAAGGTCTGAGGCTCGGCTCCCTGAAACGTGACCATGTGGATTCAACAGCTTTTAGGACTCAGGTGAGCGACCCGGCGCGGCCCGGGCCGGGGTGCATGTGTGCGTGTGTCGGGTTGGACTCAGCGTTGGGTCCTCAGTGCTGCAAATAAAGGGACCCCTGCCTGCCCCTAGCGAGCGACCGGCGGCCAAGGGAGGACTGGTCCGGGGCTCCGCTCCCGGCAGCCCCGCGGAGAGCGGCCGCCTCTCCCGGGTTCCGCGCGTCCGGGGCCCGACAGGGACACCCGCCCCAGCTCCCCGGCAGCGCAGTGTCCTGGCCCGCCGCCCCGGCGCGCCTCCTGCTCCGGGCCCCGAGCGAGGTGCGGGCCGCTGGGCGCGGCGGGCCGGAGACCCGCGGCTGGAGCCCCGGCCTCGCGGGGAAGCCAGGGCTCCGGCTCCCGGCGAAAGCCTTGCTGGCAGGAGTTGGGGAAAAACAAAATCAAACAGCCACTCCGCCGGCCCTTTCCCTTTCTCGGGTCTGAGCGCGGTGCCTCCCAGCTGTCCACCCAGCTGTTTGCCGGTGACCTCCGGGTGGGTCCGACGGGCGCGCACAGCTGGCGGGCAGCTGGGGCGGAGAGACGCTTGGGCTCTGGGGAGCGCGGGCGGCACCCCACCCCCACCCCCCAACATAACTCCAAGCCCGCGGGCCCGCCCCGGAGCTTGTCTGTGCTGGGAATCCGGGGCCGGCTGGAGAACCGCGGGGCTCGAGCCCGAGAACCCGCGGTGGGGGTGCACAGCAAGAGCCTTCTCCGCAAACTTTGCCCCGCCGTGGCGCTCGGGCTTTTCCAGCCCCTGCCTCTCGGTGCCTAGAGCCCGGGGCACACTCGTTCCCCTTTCCAAGGCAGACGGCCTCAGAGCCATCTTCCTCCTGCCCGGGTGGGGGTGGGGGTGGGGGCGCTTCTCAGGGCCGGTGAGTTTGGTCCCGGGTTGGACCCAGACCGGGGAGGAAGCAGGCGGAGGCGGAGAAAGGCAACGTGCGGTTCTCGAGTTCGTCCACTGGGAAGCACTGCACGCCCGCTGTGGGGAGAAACTGGACCGCTAGCTGCGAGTGCCCCCACCCGCAGCCGGTAACAAGCTGGGGGGAGCGGCCCAAGGGAGAATCATATGCGTGTCCCGATTTCGAGAAATCGGAAGGGACAAGGCGCCCCAAGGGTTTTCTAGCGGCCCTTGGGTTGGGAGAGGATCCGGCTCTCCAGGAGTAAATACCGTTTAAAACATCTAGTGAAAATCGCCGTATGCTCTGATTTACCTTTTTGGGGGAAAGCCACACTTCTCCTAGTAGCGGATCTTGCTCCTGCTGTGGCTTCTAAGAGGTTAATAAGGGATCGGCTGGTGTTAGGTATTGGCTGGGCAGGAATGGATACCCCGTGCTCCTGCTAGGTAAGGTCTGGGCTTTAGGCTGATCTGGGGCGCAGACAAAATGGAGTGAGGGAGGCTTTGCTGGCGTCACAGCCGCCAGGTGCGCTGCCCGCCCCTTCTGTTCTGCCCTCCTTTCTCCTCCTGCTGCCGGTCCCAGGTCCCAGCAGGACCCAACAGGCTCCCCACCCTGGGCGGCTCTGGCCGGACACTCCCCTTCCAGCTCCTGGACGCTTCCTGAGCTGCCCTGGGGCCCCGTCTCTGCCGACAAGTTATTAGGGTGGACAATTTTTTATTGCTAAGTTGCTAGATGGAAAGATTATTACACTTCGATAAGGGGAGAGGAGAGTAAATGGCATGGAAAGAAACCTCTTTGTTGGCTGGAAATTCACTAAAAGAGTTCCTCTGAAGCATTCCCAAGTGAGGTTTACTTGGGATTTTGCTTTAGAAAATAGTTCTTTTGGTGATTTTGAAGTTTGACCTTTTATTTTTCCCCCTTTCTGTTAGCATAGGAGACTTGTCATGGTGCCTGTAAGGATGAGCTTTTGCCCGGGCTCCTGGCAGAGCTCCTGCCTGGTGGTGAGGTCTCCGGGCAGGGGCAGGGGTCTGCGTTGGGAGGGCCTGTGTGCTTTTGTGTCCGGCCAGGCCAGGAGGGCCGAGAGCTGCTTTGTGGAAATGTGCTTCCCCCGCCAAGACAGAGTGGTTACTTGTCCCTCACCTTCCCTTAGGGCCACATCATGGCACCAAGTGAAGCCAGGCAGCCTGAAGCCAAGTGGGTGACCCTCAGTCTGGAGCCGATCGCCATGCAGGGGGACAAGAGGCAGAGGCTGGGTTTTACCTGGGGGGCCTCTCGGCTCCCGCTTTGCAGACGGTCTGTGCTTGGCTCTGCCTGTGGACAGAGCTTTTTCTTTTTATGAGGGAGAGACAGGTGGAGGCTGGCTGAGGCTTACAAGAGCTTTTCTGTGCCTTTTGTGTGGTCGCTGTATCAAAGCTCGGAAGAGATTTTCCATCAGCGCAGATAAGGCTAACTCTTTAGGGAGACCCAGCAGCTTGACAAGTTGCATTTGAGCTCACACATAAAGGAACATCCCAGAGCGGCTTGGAAGGGGGGCTTGCTCAGCCCGCGGCCGGCCGGCTTGGGTGTTGCTGCCTGGGTGTGAGTGGCCTCCCTGACTCACTGTGACCCTAGCACCCTGTCCCTTGGAGTGGCTCCGTTCTCATGCCCCTTCTCTTGGGAAGCGCTGGGTGGGGATGATGTCAAATAAAAACATGACACTCTTTATTTGTGGGGCATTTTGAGTTCCCCAGGCCCTCAAGCAGGCTGCACTGTGATTGGGCCACCCTGTGGGGATTCGCGGCTTGGCGCTCACCTCCTGTCCAGTCCCCAGCACCTGGGACCTTAATGAGGGGGTTTAGAGGATGGAGTGGGCACTTCATGCACAAACGCTCTCTCCCCGTGAACCCCGGCCGTGGCTGCTCAACTGATTGTGCTGGAATCTGGGCAGGGACAGCAGCTTGCATCAGTCCTGGTTTTAGGAGGCAGCTCAGATCTTCTGGCAACATCGGTGCCTCTCCCTCCCCTCGCGGCCACCCCCAACCAGGGATTCACTCCAGTCTCATCTGCCTTTTGTTTATTTGTTTTAATCATCTGGTTGCCTTTTCCGGGCATATGCAAGAGGGCGCTAAGAGGGGAGCAGGGCAAGGCAGCTTGGCGTCCTCAGCTCACGACCAGCTGAGGCAGCTCCCCGCCTCCCTGAGACGTCTGTCTCCAGGTCCTTGGAGAAGGAACAGCTTGCTCCCCACTCAGTGTCCTCCTTGGAGCTGGGGCGGCCGCGAAGGCTGTGGGTGCAGCTGGGATCCGGCCCCGTCCTCACCGGCCGGTCTGACCCCGATGCAGAAGAGGGTCCGGCAGGCGCTGGCTCACTTCGCTCCCTGCTCCCTGAGATCCCTGGGCCCCTGCCGGGAGGCAGCAGGGTTCCTGGGGAAGGTGGAGAGCGGGGCGCCCCTGTCACGGTGAAGTGGGGAGCTCAGCCTGCTGCCAGGCCCTCCCGGACCCTGGGGCTGGCTCCGGGGTTACGTAAGAGTCATCAGCTTTAAATATGTAGCTGCCAAGTTTCCTTCAAAGGGTTACAAGTCAGTAGAGACCAAACTGATGTAAAGATTAGCTTAGAAAGCCAAATATATCCTTGATCTAGATTTTCATGTTTGAAGTCTGGCACGAGGGTTTCTTCCTCTGAAGCCAGTCAGACCTGAGGGGCAGGCGTGGCCGGGGGCTTTCTCCTGCCCAAGCACAGGGGCCTCTCCCGGCTCTTCCTTCCCCAAGACCCCTTCCAGGAATTCCAGGGAGCCGGAGGCCCTGGAGCAAGGAGTGGCGGTTACATAACTCAATTAACTCTCGGCTTCTCGGCTTCTCGGGTTTGAAGAGAAAGTCACAGGCTGGAGTGTGTCCGGTCCGGGTCGGAGCCGTGGACCCCGGGGTGCCCCTGACCCCACCCCCGTCTCCGGGCTGTCCCCATGCCAGGCGTGGTGTCATCCCCGGCTGCCCAGAGGAGGGTTGCTGGCCCCCTCAAGCCCTCCTCTTCGGAGGCAGCACTCTGTGCCCCAGCAGTCGGCTCCCAGTGCCAGCTCCCCAAAGCCATTTCCAGGCTGGGACCTCGGGAGGGCTCCCTCTCCATGTAGGGGAGCGGCAGCTGCCTCATTGGCGCCAGCAGAGCCAGGCCCGGCCTGCAGGACAGAAGCTGGGGTCGAACTTTGCCGGGGTTCCTGCCTCTCTCTTTGGAGGGGTCCGGGGGTGCAGAGGGGCCAGAAGCCACCAACTGACCACGGCATCATCATGGCTGATAAATATCTCCCAAGCAGCCAAAAGACTGCCGGCTCTGCTCTGGGTTTCACACAGCCCGACGGAAGTCACGTGTTTACCACGTTGCCTGGGGGTGAGCGTCACTACTTGCTGGGCCCAGGAGGTGGGGGCGGGGAGCGACCCCACCCCCAGTAAAACCCGTGGGCTGCAGAGATGCTGGTTTGTTCATGCTGGATTCGTCATGGTAGTCGCAGCCTGCTCCCTGTCCGTAACAGGACTTGTTCTGCTTGCTGGACCTTCTGCATCCATTGCATGTTCTCCAGGGTGGCCGGCCATGGAGGGCTGGCATTGGCCTGGGCCGTCGTCTCCCGGACGGTGCTGCTGCTAGGAATGTCAGCGCTCCAAGCCCGGCTGCTGGAAAGGGGAGTAGAACTGGCAGTGCCAGGAGCTTGCCCTCGCGGTGGAGACTAAAGGGGGTGGGTCTGCCAAGGAAAGGCTAGCAGTGTGTGTGTGTCCTGTTTTACGCTGGCCCGTGGGTTCCTAACTCTTCATTGCATCTTGAGAAGAGCATTTGACACATAGTAGGTGCTCAGGTAGAGTCCATGGGATGGATAACTTGTGTCCCCATGGCAAAGTGCCCTTTCTCTATCTGTGTTCTGCTCTCGTGCCCTGAATCCCAGAAAGGGTGTAGAGTCAGGGCCAACCTTAGGCACTGGTCCCAAAACATACGCTAGTTCTTCACCCTGGCTTACTTATGCTTAGCATTCCACCGTTAGAGATTCATTCCTTTGGAGTTATCATGATTAGAATGCAGACCTGCTCAAGAAAGTGATCCATCAAATTCCTTCAGTCATTACCAGTTAAGCATCAGTGACAATGTCAGATTGTTAAGTGTGTGGTAGGAGGGGAGGGTGTGGATAGGAAGAGAACATGATGGCAAGTGGCGCAAATCCAGCAGGGGGCAGGGGCTGGGGTAGGAGAGCATCACCAACGGAGGAGGGGGCACTTAGGGCAAACTTACCAGCTGCATTGGCTGAGGTCCCCCCTTGTCGTTGGTGTTCTTGGAGCCTGGGGCTATTACACACCTGCTAGGGAAAGGGTGACCAGGAGGGACCAGTTCATTTAAAAGAGAAGGTTCCGGTCAGTCTGTAAGCCCACAGGGGGTGGGCTGGGGGGCTGTGGGGGAGAGTCTGTCTCATGCCTTATGACGAGTGCTCTTCTCTTGACACCTTCTGATCCAATCAGAAGCTACAGGATCTGTGAATGTCTAACTTAACATAGAGAAAATGATTATTTCATTCATTTAGGGAGGGTCTGGAAGCTGCCGAGGCAGACCTAGAAACAAGTAAATTTCTGCCTTCGTGGACCCTGTAGTCCAGCAGTGGTGGGGGAATGTGTGTGGGATAAAAACACGCTTATTGCAGTAGAGGCCAGTGCCGGCCTGTAGCGATACGGTATGAGCCCCATTCGCATTTTAAAATTTCCCAGTAGCCACATCAGAAAAATAAAAAGGATGTGACGTTAATTTTAATAATATATTTCATTTCACTCAATAAAACCCAAATGTGATTATTTTGACGTGTAATCAATATAGAACAGCATGAATGAGCTTTACGGTTCTGTCCCATAAAAAGTCTCCGCCCTCAGGTGCTGTGTGTGCCCCGAGTGCTTCTCCGTTTGGTTTACTCACGTGCCAGGTGACCAGGGTCCACATGGGGTTAGCAGCTACCGTCATGGGTGCTCGCTGTGGAAATCTGGGGGTGACAGCAGCTTCCTTAGTGCCTGCCGCCTCCCCAGGCACCGTCTGCTTTCGGGCACTCCACTCAGTGGGAGGCGCTCTGGGGAGGCCAGCCTGGCCAGCTGCCTTCCTGACTCGTGGCGGATGGGTGCTGACCACCAGGGCTGTGCCAGAGCTGGAGGGAGACCCACGAGTAGGGACGCAGCACCTGCTTCTGGGGTCCCCAGTCTGCTGAGGGCACGGCCACACTGGGCAGTCCTTCATACCTGCTCGGCGCGTCCCACACCAGTGTACAAGGACGTGCTTTGGGGACTCGGGCAGCGAATGGCACAGCTGGCTCACCCAGAGGGGTCAGGGCCGAGGTCAGGCGTCAGTCTCAGTTGTTGGTGAGGCCAAACCAGCAAGTAAAGGAGCAAGACAGAGGGTCCACCCACCAGAAGGGAGGACTGACCTCCTGGAGAAGCATGTCCAGTGCGCTCCTCGGGCCTCAGAGCTGGTTCTGGACCTGGATCAAGCCAGTCCTGAATGAGTACATGTCGGAAAGGCCCAAGCAGCTCCAACTGCCATTCTGAGCTGTATTGGTCCCACCTTCCAGGTCTGGCCAGGGCCCACGTTCTTTGTCCTCTACCTCAGCACCTGTTGCTGGGGTCCAGAGCTGCCAGGCCGTGTGGGCCCCAGAGATGCTGGGCCACAGGGAGCCCAGGAGTGCGAGGCCTTGTAGGGCCTTACGGGTGGGGGGGAGATTGTGATTCACCAAGGTCTGGTTTCAATGAACGCTTTTAGGGCTCTCATTCCAGAAAAGGGGTTTGGAGTTTGGGGCTGGGGGTTGCTGGGTCTCAGAGCACAAACTATCAGGGGTTCCAGCCCCAGGTCAAGAGCATTTTTTTTTTTAAAACAAAATGCCTCTTGCAGAAGGAAACTTGCTGCTGTTCTCAGGAATGAGAGTCTGGATAAGAAAACGTGCCACAGTCGGAAACGGGCAGCTGATGAATTGCTGTCCCGAGCAGGCAGGGGGTGCTTCTCAGCTTTCTGTGTGAGCAAGATGGGCTCTGGCTGTGGCACTTATGGGGTGCAGGTTCCCAACAGAAAAGGACTTTGATCTGGAAATAAGATGAATGTATGAGAGATGCAGCCAGGTTCCTAAACTTAGTGCCATCTGCCAAGTTGTCCCAGCTGATCCTTTGTGGTCACTGGACTTTAAGGTTTCATAAAGGGTTTGTGTTGCTGGACAATTCTGCAGTTTGAGAATTTTGTCTTAGTGGTAAACTCTTTGAGCTCTGAGGTGACTTCAGTTTTGAATTCATTCTGATCTGACTTCAGTTTTGAGTTCATTGACTTAGTTAAGTAGGGCACAGATTTATTCTAAGATGCCTATATTCAAATGTACTGAACCTTGGGGCAACTGAACAGCAGGTCTGGCGCCCTCTTTTGGCCACTTTGGATGCAGCAGCCCAGCTCTATTAGCCATTGTGAAAAAGAAGGGCACACAGCGGATGGCTGAAAACCACTGGAATCCCAGGAGAAGGGAAGGAGTACAGAGCTGATCGACAGGCTCCAGCATACCCAGGCCTGTGTAAGGTGTTATTGTGCTGTTTTACAGAAAGCCTGGTCTTGAAACAAGCATGTTTAAGGTAGAAGAATGGGTCATCCCAGGGAGCAAAGTCTGGCATCAGGAAAGTGCTGTTAAAAATTCCTAATTCATTTTGTGAAGCTAGTATTACCCTGACATCAAAACCTGACAAAGACAGAACAAAAACCAACTCCCTTTGTGAAAATAGATGCAAACATTTCTTAACCAAACATCAGCAAAAAGCATCCAGCACATACAGCATGGACTATACACCGTGAACAGATGGCATTTCATTCCCAGGAGCAAGGCTCCTGCAATATTTGCAAACAAATCAACACCATCTACCATATTAAGGCCACATGATCACATCAATTGATGCAGAGAATTCATTTAACAAAATCCAACACTTATTCATAAAAAGCACTTTCCGAAAAATAGGAATAGAGGGAATCTTCCTCAACTTGATAAAGAGCATCAACAAAAAGCCTGTAGCTGAGGTCATATTCCAGGTGGAACACAGCTGCTTTCACCTGAGATCAGGAAATGGCAAGGAGACCCCATCCCTGCGCTCTTATTTGACATGGTGCTGAGAGCTCTAGCTATGCCAACCAGTGAGACATGGAAAGAGATCAGAAAGGAAGAACTAGGACTGTCCTACTGTAGTTTCTACCTACGTAGAAAATCCCAAGTCGTTTATTAAAAACAAAGAAAACTTGTGAGTTCACCAAGGTCTCAGGTTACAAGATAACCAAGCAAAATCAATTGTATTTCTACACACCAGTAACAAACACATGGACACTGAAATTAAAAATACAATACCATTTACAATCACACCAAAAAGTAAACAGTTGGGTGTAAATCTGTCAAAACATGTACAGGACTTGTATGCTAGGAACGCCATGCTGATGAGAGAAATCAAAAACAATCTGAATTCACGGAAATATCGACTGTGTTTATGGATCAGAAGAGTCAGTAGAATGAGTATGTCAGCTCTCCTCGAAGTGATATAAAGGTTTCAGGCAATTAGTATCAGAATCACAGCAAGATTTTTGCACATGTAGATGAGAGAGTATTCTCAAACGTACATGGAAAGGTGAAGGAACTAGACTAGCCGAAACAATTTTCAAAAAGAGAAATAGAGTGGAGTAATTAGTCTACCCAATTTCGAGTCTTATTATATAGCTGTAACAGTGAAGACCATGTACTGTATTGGTGGAGGGATAAATGCATAGATCAATGAAACTGAACAGAGAATCCAGAAGAGACCCACGCAATTACGATCAACTCCTTGACAAAGAGGCACATTTACTGGAGGAAAGAGCCTTGTCAACAAGTGACGCTAGGGGTGATTGAACTTCCCTACACAAAGAAGTGAGCCTCAACCTAAGTGTCGCTCCTTTGAGAAAAATTAACTCAAAATGGATCACAGTCTTCAATGTAAAATGCAAAACTATAAAAATTTTGGGAAAAAAACTCAGGAGAAAAATCTTCAGGATCTAGGCCTTGGCAAAGGGTTCTTAAACTTGACACCCCAAAGTACAGTCCATGAAAGGAAAAAAGCAATAAGTTGGACGTCATCAAAATGGAAACTTTTGCTACATGGAATACTCTGTAAAGAGAATGAGAAGACAAACTACAGAATTGGAGAAAATACTTGCAAACCACACATCTGCCAGAGGACTAGTACTCACAGTAGATAAAGAGCTCCGAATCTCAACGATAGAAACATCAACCTAGTATGGTTAGAAAATGGGCAAAATGACTGTGCAGACATTTCACCAAACAGGATATGCAGATGGCAAAGAAGCACGTGCAAAGATGTTCAACATCATTAGCCGTTAGGGAAATGCACATTAAGACCATAATGAGATTTCACTACACACTTCTCAAAATGGCTAACATAAAATAATGAGTGACAACACGAAGGGCAGCAAGGAGCCTCTGGCATCTCCACAGCGACTTTGGAAAGTAGCTGGCAGAGGCTTGAGAAACTAAACATGCGGCTTCGGTACAATCGAGTCTGGAGATAAATGGAGACTGTGCCACGCAAAAGCTTGCACGCGTTTTTTGCAGCTTTTTTGATAATAGCTCCAAACTTGGAAACAAACCAGATGGCCTTCACCAGGCGAATGGTCGTGATTAAACAAACTGGAGGACATTCCTGATGTTGAAGAGTCCTTAGTAATAAAAACGAGCAAATGACTGAAACAAACAAGCAACGCTCTGGATGAATCTCTGGAGAATTATGCTGAGCGGAAAAAAAAAAAACATTCCCCAAAGGTCACATGCTGTATGAGTCTGCTTATGTAATAGTCTCAAAATGACAGGACGATGGAAATGGAAATTACTCGTATCTGTGTCAGTGATTTGCACAATAGCTTTGCGAGATTTACTGTTGGGGAAACTGAGTAAAGGACACGGTTTCTCACACTTGCACGTGAATCTACAATAGTCTTAAACAGTTTCATAAAAGGCAACTAACGTTCTCTGCTTATCTGCCAAAGATCGGTACCAGACTGATCTTTGTTCTGAGTGCTTGTTCTGGGTGAGTTTAGTCTCTTCAAAGCACTTGTACTTGGATTTAATGGCAGCCAGTTATTATGTGGAAGTAGGGAAAAGGGTAAAAGAATTACATTTCAAACTCTGCTACATGGTGTTTCTGCCCCACTTTTATAAAGCAAATCAGCAGCCTGTGAGCGTGCAGCGCAGCTAATATTCCAAGACCCATCTTCAGTGACAGTAGTAAACGTCCAGGCGCCTAATTATTGGATAAGAAGAGCTGTCCAGAATCGTACATGAATCAGGTCAGCTCAGAAAATGGAGCAGGCTTTTTGGGGACAGCCCCACTTGACGCACGTCAGATGGCTGCAGCACCACATGCCGAGGATTTTAAGTCAGATGCACAAACAGTAGTTTCTTGTTTCTATCAGTAAGATCATATCAGCTACGGGGCTGAGGCTTTTGTGAGGGCAGGATGTGAGGTTGTTGCTTTGTGGTTACGGCTTCATTTTGGACTTTATGCTAAGAACTGGGCATGGGGGACGTGGTAAAGAGGGGGTGCTATATAAATGTTTGTTTAATGAAGTTGGGCAATACGATGAATGCCAGGGCCTCTGTCTTGAATTTGGCTGCAAAATTCCAAATACCCCTAGAGTTAGCCCTATTACAGAGACGCTGGAATTTGTTCCAAGTGCCGGCCATTCTGTTACCAGCCTCTGTGCTAAGTAACCCAACTGATGGCCTCGCAAGGCTGGGATGGTTCCTCTCTTTTTGCACCAGAAGAAACGGAAGCTCAGAGAGGTTAAGTAATTTGCCCCAGGTCACACAGTCAGCCATGAACTGGGATTCGAAGCCACGTTTCACGGATTCCAAGTCTGTGTCCTCTTTAGGTTCCCCCAGGGCTCCCAGGTTTTACATAAAATCTACTTTTTGCTGCCTTTATTAAGTTACACATTGGCTTTTGCAGAAAAACAAAACCAAAAGATAAAGAAAAAATTACAGGAGGACGGCCGAATGCCTGTGCCTGTGTGGTCAGCACCAGTATATTGAGCTTTGGCCTTCAGCTGATCGGAATCACACCCTTCAGGAACCCGCAACTCTAAGTAAAAGGCTGATGGCCAAGGTGGGAAGTTATTACAAAAATCAATGAAATGTCGTAAGGGGATGGAAACATACTTGTGACACGGTTACTGTCATCCAATCTGTTTAATAATTAAATATGTCGCCAAGTCTGCAGAGGCCCCTCTGAGAGCACTCGTGAAATTAAACTGTGTAAATTAGTGAATGGTCACTTCGAAAAAGTTGGGTTTAGCCCAACTTAGAAGTCTGGGTAGAAAGGCAACATGCCAAATCTATGTGTGTGTGTGTGTGTATTTATTGAGGCATGATTTATATACCATAACATTCACCCCCCAGCCTCCAGCTGGCTTCTGTCTCTGTAGATGTGCCTCTTCTGGACATCTCAGGTGAGTGGAGTCATCCAGTGGGTGGACTTTTTCCTCTGGCCCCTCCCCCCTGCACACCTTTGTGAGTGTCCTGTCACACGCCTGTCCCTCCTCTTTGTCTCGCTGGATGCCTGGGCATGCCCCGGGGGGGGAAGGCGGCTTCCCGTCCTTTCAGCCAGTGCTGTATGGACATTGGCATGTGTGTCTTCATGTAGACAGGGCTGTTCCTTTTCCTGCCACCCCCCATTCCTTACAGCCACGAGACTGAGGGCTTTGGGCTTGCAGGAAGCCAGTGGTCCCCTCTGGTTTGCATTTGTTCCCTCCCTTAACTAAGAAGAGAT
>PVIY010010325.1:20481-69108 GCA_004026745.1 Myrmecophaga tridactyla
GGGGGGCGGGGGGTGGGTGCTCCTTCTCCTACAGTGTTTGTGGTGGGTCTCCAGTGGGACAGCGACGTCAGCCTGGGGAGGACCCCCTGGTGGGGCATCTTCCCGCCCAGGACTCCGCGTATCCTTCTAGTTAGAGTGCCAGGCCCTGAGCTTGGGCAGTGCAAGTGGAAAGCATCCTGGGAGCAAGTTTTTCTGGGTTGCATATGCTGCAGGCAGATCCCTGCGCCAGGCTGCATGCATCCCCCGATGAAGACTGTGCCAGGGCAGCTAGGCATTCCATAAAAGGGGAAAAATGAAGCCAATATTCGCCATCCTGCCAAAGACGGCGAATTCACGGGTCCCTTGTGTGCCTGTGCTTCAGGCTGTGGGGCGTGAGCGTGGGGGCTCCCAGCCTCCTTCCAGGGTGAGACCCGCATGGGGGGACAAGGGCCATGGTCTGGGAGGCCTTAGAGAGCCTCAGCTCTCAGATGCCAGCTGGTCAGCTGGTACCAAGGGCAGGGCCCCCAGGCCCAGGGTTGGGGAGACATCTCCACTCTGGTGGCCCCCGCTGATTGTTTGGTTGTTGCTTCCTTGAGTTCTGTGTTGAGAAGGATTCTGAGTCCCTATTGGGCCTTGGAAAGGAAAAGCTGTTCATGGAGAATTTGTCCTGTGTGCCCTGGGCATGAGATAGGAGAGTGGTGACCCGGGGGCCATGCAGCCCCTTTGTCCCCTAGGAGGACAGTCTGCGGGGCGGTCAGTCCTAGGTTGAAGGTCTTCACCAAGGCGTGTGTGCGTGTGTGTGTGTGAGAGTGTGAGTTTATTAATGAATGACTGAATAGTGCTTATGAGCTGCCAGGCAGGCTTCCGAGTGTCTTGCCTCCTTACAGCATCGCTGTGACATGGGAACGTAACTGTCTCCTCTTCCCAGAGGCTCAGTAACTTGTCCAAGGTCACAGGGCAGGGCTCTGGGCCCCAGAGTCCGTCCATCTGTCCGGGTCTGGAGGACGACACGTGGGGTGGACAATATCTAAGGGCCGAAACACCATCGCAGCCAGGGTGGGGGGAGGGGGCATCATGCCAGCCGCCAAAGCCGATTCCTTCTCCCCCGGTCTGTGCCGGGCACCCCCAGTTCAGCTCCCACCGCTCAGCACGTGCAGGTGGAAACCTGCGTGCTGGCTTCCGGGTGCCTTGGGCTCCAGGGGTCCACGGGCTCCGGCAAGTATACAGCCAGGGGGACAGGAGCAGCAGGGGTAGGTCCCAGGGCAGGCTGCTGCCGCCTGGTGTGGGCAGGAGAAGAGCAGGTCCTGCCACCCCCATGTCTGCTGCGAGCAGGGAACTGTGCTACCCCTGGGACAGAGGGAGCCCTGGCCTGGTCCTCCAGAGCTCCTTGGGCTGAGTGGAGCAGAGGTGTAAACAGAATCATGGGAGCTGGGAGGGATGTGCAGTTAGGAGGGCTTCCTGGAAGAAGTGGCACTTGAGTCCCAGAGGACGAGTGGAGAGAAGCCAGGAAGACCCAGGAAGAGGGGGACATCCAGGCAGAGGGTGCAGGGTGGCCCATGTGTACGAGCGCTTGCTGGGTGCCGGCTTCACAGGTGGGGACTTGGGAACTAAATGACCTGTCCGAGAGTCCTCAGTCTAGGGGACGTTGGAAACCAGGTGTGAGCTCAGGTGGCCAGAAACCAGGGGCCAGCTCTCCGTGCTCCCCAGTGTGTGCTGGACCTTGGGGGAGCATGGTGGCATTGCTCTGTGCAGCTGGAGAGGACGGTGCCGAAAGGAGGAGAGTGGACACATCAGCAGGGCCCAGCGTGCTGAGGCCTCGAATGCCAAGCCCAGGGCTCGTGCGTCACTCCTGGGGGTGGGGGAGGCAGGGAAAGGTTCCGGGAGGCCTTGTTCCCTCCACCGGGACAGGTGGACCCTGGGGAACAAGGTGGGGAGGGAGGTCAGTGCTGTCAGCTGCTGGGGGGCCCGAGCCTGGGGCGGCAGAGGGCATGAGGTGCCTGTAGGGCTTCCATCTCGGGGTCCTGGCCAGACCCTGGGTGTGAGGGGCCAAGGATAGGGGACACGGCCTGGCCATGCCCTGGGAATGTCTGGGAAAGCAGGACGGGCTTTGAGCCCCTCTTTTCCCTGCCCCCTGCTCTGCACCCTGCATCCTCTCTGCCCTCAGGCCCCGCCCCGAGCTCCCCACCACCTCGAGCTCCCCTCTCACCGCTGCCCACCCCTGAGACTGCCTCACGGCAAAGAAGTGGACCCCCACCCGCGGCCAAGCTGCACGCTGGCCGTGTGGGAAGGGCCCCACCCATGAAGACGAGACCCTGAGCCCGGAGCGGGGAGTTGGCATGGGGGGGGCTCCTGCAGGAAGAGCAGACCTGGAAGCCGGTTTCCCCCCAGACAGGGCCTCTGCGGTGGAGCTGCCTTTGTGTCCCTGTGCGGGGCCTGGGCAGGGCGGGAACGGAGCCAGGGAAGGGCAGAAAGAGGAGGGTGCACATGTGTATGTGTGCGTGTGTGTGTGTGTGTGTGTGAGAATGTGTGACTGTGTCTGTGTGTGAATGTGTGACTGTGTCTGTGTGTGAATGCGTCTGTGTCCATGTGTGTGTATGCATTTGTGTCCAACCAGTTGTGACAATGTGAAGAGTGTAGAGCAGGTGTGTCTCTGTGAGAGCCTGTGTGACTGTGTGCCATGTGTGTCTGTACGAGAGTGTGAGTGTGTGAGCATGTGAATATGTGTGGCTGTGTGATTATGTCTGAGTATGGTGGTGTGACACTGAGTGTGTCTCTGTGACCGTTTGTGACTGTGAATGTGTACTGAGTGTAGCGTGTCTGTCAGATGAGCGTGCATGTCTGTGTGTGTGACTGTCCATGAGTGTCTGTGTGTGTCCGAACATGTGTATCCTGTGCCTGTGCCTGACAGTGGTTGTGGGTGAGTGCGTGACACATCCATAGATGTGAAAATACCGATTAATGCACACTTGCCCTTTGCGCCCATCATTGGCTCAGCAATTCAGAACTTTCATTCACAAGATGCCTCAGCACTCCTAGTCAGCAACTGTCGCTGCCTTTGCTTCAGAAATGGGTAAACTGAGGCAGAGCCTGGTTATGTGATTTTTTTCCCGGGTCAGCCGCATCAGGACGGGGTGCCCAAGGCTCCCAGGAGGAGCTTCGCTCAGACCCACAGGCAGTGCGTCCGTCCATCCTCTGCAGGCCAACAGCTGACTCGCTCGGGGCTGTGCTCTCTGGGGTGAGCTTTCCGTCTGCACTCACTGGTCCAGCGAGTGGCTCCACGCCTGGCCCTGGCCGCTGTGAGGGGCAGCTGCAGCTGAGGAGACGGCTCTCCAGCTGGCCTCTCTTCAGTCTCTCCCTCGGTTCCCCAGCGAGTGGGGACCCATCCCGGTGGCCCCGGGTACTGTGCTTCTCGCCGGACGGACTCGGGCTCAGCCGACGCTTACTCTGTGTGAATGTATGAATGCCTGCGTTGAGGTGAAATTTGCATATTACACCAACCGTTATAAAGTGTGCAACTCAGTGGCATTTCATCATTCACAATCTTGTGCTGCCACCTCCACCTCCTTCCAGAACCGTCATCTTCCCCAAAGGAAACTCCAGATCCAGGAAGCGGTGCCTGCGTCTCCCTCTCCCAGCCCCTGGCACCGCCACCCTGCTTTCTGTCCCTGCAGAGTGGCCTGTCCTGGGTGTTTCCTAGAAATAGAATCGCACAGTGAGTGCTTTTGTGTCTCACCGTTTCACCAAGCATGCTGCTTCCGAGTATCTGCCGATCTGTAGGGGGTTCAGGTCTTGGTGCCTTTTTGTGACCGAATGATGCTCGACAGAGGAGTCCAGGGGCTGCCTCCATCCTTTCCCGTAGTCATCGGGCGGGATGAGCTTCCGCATGCCCGCATCCCCGCATGCCCGCATCCCCGCATCCCTGCATGCCCGCGTCCCTGCATGCCCGCATCCCTGCATGCCCGCGTCCCTGCATGCCCGCGTCCCCGCGTCCCTGCATGCCCGCATCTCCACGTTACTGCATCCCCGCATCCCCATGTCCCTGTGTCCCCGCATGCCCACATCCCCGCATCCCCGCATCCCTGCATCCCCGCATCCCCGCACGCCCACACGCCCGCATCCCCGCATGCCCACACGCCCGCATCCCCGCATCCCCCCGTGCCCGCATGCCTGCATCCCCGCATCCCCGCATCCCCGCATCCCTGCATCCCCGCATCCCCGCAGCTGGGTCCTTGCTTGCCGTACTTCAGGAATCAGCCTTGCTTGGGCTTTCTCTGCAGCTGCCTGGCTTGTGTGCTGGCTGGCAGTTCTCAGGCTGTCTCTGAGCCTTGGTTTCCTCATCTGTGGGTGTTAGGCTGGGGCAATGGTACATGGAAAAGCCCCCAGCCGCACCCCCCACAGATGTGGGGAGCAGCTGTTGTCTTTTCCACTTAAACCCCCAGAGGGGGGGGGGGTGAGAAGCTGCACCCTCTACAGATTAGGAGCCGTTTGGGAGTGAATTAAAGCAATTGCTCTGGGATGAATTTTCTCGAAGGCTTTTACGCCCCCTCTTTTTGGGTCACAGAGCCGAGCCCTGTGGGGTCAGTGAAACCCCGCAACTGGATCTCATCCTCTCCATGTGGCTCCAGCCGGCCGCATGCTCGCCGCCACTCTGTGGCCCGGCCACGTCCACGGAACTCGGAGGCCGTCCCTTTTCATCTCAGAGCTGCGTCCTCGCCGGCTCAGAAGCTGCCTTCTGTGGCTGCCTCCCCGAGACCCCCAGTCCCTCTGGCCCCAGCCTGGTAGCAGAGCAGCTGTGAGTTGGGACCTCGCTGTCCCAGCCCCCTCGCTGTGCGGCCCCCTGAGCCGGGAACCGTGGAGCAGCCCCTTAACCTGTGCACCGTGCAGGGGAAAAACGCGTGAGAAGCTCCCGGAGTGCTTCCTGGAGGAGGAAGAGGCGTGAACCATGACCCACCAGGTGCTCAGTGGGGATTTACGTGTCTGGGAAGCGTCTTCTAAGGAACGGCCTGGCATCTGCACCATTGGAGCCCGCGGCCTGAATGTAGCCACGGGATGGTGGAAACACGAATCCTTGCACTTGCTGTGGAGTTGGCGTCCCGCTTTCTTGTGCGTTGTTTGCCTTGGGCTTTACGGCACTGGACAGAGTGGGGCAGTTTTGCCCATTCAACGGTAGGAGACTCTGAGGTTCAAAGAACCAATGTGATGATGGTAATTTTCAAACAGGAATTGTCACTCCCAGCTTCCACGAGGCTCTCACCCCATGCCCCACGTACATCGCCTCCCTGGACCCCCACCCAGAGCCACGGAGTCTCCGTCCTTCCCACCTGGCAGGTGTGTGAGCCCAGGCTCGGCCCCCGGCGGTTCTCCAAGGCCAGGCCTTCCCGGGCCCCCCGACACCCCTGTTGTTCCCCGTTCATCACAGGACAGCTGTGGGTGACATGGAAATCGGTTTGCCGGACTTCTAATCTGAAAGATACCGGCCCATCATTTTTCTTACTTTTGTAAACCCGGAGACTGGACAAAATTGAATCCTCAGATAACCAGACAGTGTAATGGATGGAAACCCAGCATTTCACCGGGAAGCTTGTGCAGTCCCCTGCTTTTGCTGCTACAGCCTAACCAGGATGCTGAGGCAGAGGTGGCCCTACCTGCATTCGGGCGTGTGCTGAAAACACAGACGTTCAGAAACGAGCCCTGAGATGGAGCATGTCCCGTCTTCATGGAAGCCCTTTGCTGCCACCACGGGCACTGCTACTTTCCCTTCTGGCGAAGCTGCCGTGAGTCGGGCTGAAACCTGGATTCTCGTGGGGAGGTCTGTGGGGCACACACGGGTGGGTTGGGGGATGGAGTCTCTGGGGCCATTTGTGCTTTGGCAGCTGCACTGCATTCTCGTCAGAACTGTGGCCATTGGACCTCAAATTCCTGCGCCACAAAGGGATTCAAAGGACAGCAAACAAAACGAAGTGGCAAATCCCCCAGGATTCAAAGGACTGCAGGCCCTCATATGAGTCCAAACACAAAATTGCCATGATCGTCCAGCTCAGACTGCCCGCGAGGGAAACCCAGGGTCGCCTCCTGGCAAGCCTCTGGCCACAACCTCACCGTCAACTGATACATATGCAATCTTTCTGTCTAAAGACACCTCATTTAGTGTACATTGTTGGTTCACTAACGCAGAACTCACAGCCCACAGCGCTATAACTCATGCCTGAACAAAACATCTGGCACACGTGTTTTCTCTGTAAGGCACAGCTTCCTGCACATGGGAAGACTAGACAGCTTCTCGGCGCTGCACGGGGCCTCCATGAACAACGAAGTCCCAAAAAAGCGGTGCAGAAATGGGGCCGCACGGCTCTGCAGACACCGCGAGAAACACTGGTTTGCAGAATGAGAGCTGAATCCAGAGGGCTTGGCCAGCTGGGAACGCGGGCGCGGGCGACTCAGGTGTCCTGCTGCCCTCCATGTCGCGGATGCTGATTTCGAAGTTACAAGTACGTTTACCGACTGGGTGAACTTGCAGACACGGAACCTGGAATCGCGAAAGCCGACTGTGCTGTGGTCCTGGCTGGGTGGTGGCCGTGAGACTCTTACTCACAAACTCTGCCTACATGGCTGGGATTGTGTGTTTCCCTTGGGCTCCTTTGTGTGCTCAGCATAGAGGAAACCTCTCGGCCTGGAGACCCCGGGAGCAGAAGGTCTGACAACAAACTCTTCGACAGACCCTAAAGTCCAAGGTAGAGGGTCTCCCGTCAGAACCGAGGCCTTTCCGTGGTCATTTCCAGGGAACGGGGCCGTGTCTGCCTGGCACACCACTGAGACCCCCCGTGAATGATGTGGGCTCTGGGAGAGCCTGGCCCTCACCCCCCGACGGTGGCCCCAGATGCGACACGATGCCTCAGAGGGGACTCGGCAGGTGTAATACTGATCAGTTAGCACCAATCGGGGGGTCACTCTGGATTTTCTGGGTGCTCCCAGCGTCGCCACATGACACAGAAGAAGATGTGGCAGAGGGCAGAGCCAGAGTACTTCCAAGAATGAGGACGGACTTGCTGCCACTGCAGTTCGAGGCAGAGCAGCCACGCCCAGGGCCACGGCGACCCCGGCCCTACGATCGCAGGGACTCGGTTCTGCCAGCGGCCCAGTGGGCCTGCGAGGTGTGCCCCCAGCATCTCCAGAAGGGGCCACGGTCCTGCCCACACCCTGGTTTCAGCCTCCTGAGACCCCAAGTGGGGAATCCAGCCATGCTGCATGGAACCCGGAGAGCGTAAGCGCGTGTTGCTTTAATCCACTAAACTCATGGCAGCGTGCTGTGCGGCAAGCTTGCTGCTGCGGGGGATTGAGCGGTAGTGTCCAGGTGCCCTGGCTCGTCCCTCCCTCCCTCCTCCCCTCCTCTCTCCTTCCGTCTCCCTCTCTTATTCTTTCTTTTTCTTACAGGAGCCCAGGCTTGTTTCCCAAATTAGTGTTGAGACAAAGTAGAGAGGTGAGGAGCAGGCACGCCTTCAGCTCAATTCCACTAAAATCGTGGAGTCCAGAGGGGGAAAATGCTGATGCTGAGCCCCAGGCCAAGAAACTGCACCGCAGCTGGGCCTCTTCGGCTCTGCTCCAAGCCCTGACTTTCTCTGCCCTGCCACCCTCACTCTGATCTCTTCCCTGCCATTTGAGTGTGTGGGGTGTGGGGTGGGGCAGGGGGTTCCCCAGAGGGTGTTCAGGGGTCAACGAGAGACTTGTCACTGGACCCTCTGGGGACAAAAGCCATACAGGCTGGGGACACCTGGAGACAGAGCCCGGGGGTCTCAGTCTCTGGGGCCAGGAAGCCCTGGGTGTGGGCTCCGCTGTGCCTGCTGCTCGGACATGGGTCAGTGGTTTTGCTGTGGGCTTGGGTGTGACTCTTCTTGCCCATTTCACTTGAGGTGTCTTGGGAATTGTGGGTGCGGTGGGGTCTTGGCTCCTGAGCTGGAAGCAGGGATCTTGGGACCTCCACGGAACGAAACGCCCCGCATGGCCCCAGATGTGATGCAGGCACCTGTTATGTAAGCGGCGAATCCTTTTTGCAATAAGGATGCCCCACATTGTGCGCGGGACATACTTACACCCAAACTATTCGTCCTGTGTATTTGTTTGCTCGCTCTGCTGGCCCTAGTCCCAGCGATTGCCAACGGGGCGGTGAGTCTGCGTTAGAGTGCGGCCAGGAGGCGGGAGCCCTGCCCCAGACTGGGGATTCGGCTACGCTTTGGGCTTTGGGGAGCTGCTGTCTGGGTCGGGAGTCTGTGGCCGCAGCAGTGCCCAATCTGGGCAGATGCTTTTGTACATAAAGTTGTATTGGCACACACCAGCCCATTCATTTACATATTGCCCGTGGCTGTTTTCACACGACAACCAGAGCTGAGTGTTGGCCACAGGACAGCGATGGGCTGAGCCGGCCTGAAGAGCCTAACACGTTCGCTCCCTGGGCCTTTTCTGAAAAAGTGTGCCAAGCTCTGGTCTAGGCTGCAGAGACCAAGGCAAAAGGAGAAGCGCTGGGAGTGCAGTGGGAAGACCCAGGTCAGACGCGAGGGGGGACTTCCTGATTGGGTGGGTGTGTCCCCCCGGCCCCTTGGTCAGGCGGGTACGGAAGGAAGCTCAGCACCCAGGCTGCTGTGGCCGGCTTTGGGTGTGGCCGGCTCCCCGGGGCCCAGGGTCAGAGCCCCAATTCTCCGATTGCTTCAGGGGAACAGGATGGGAGAAGCCGGCCCCCATTCTCTCGTCGCCCGTCTGCAGTATTTGGGAACGACTGGCGGAACACAGCTCTGCCAGCAAAAGCGGCATTTCATCTGCAGGCGCCTATTTCTGTTTCGTTGCCGACTCCTCTTCTTCCTTTTTGACATTCAGCGTTTTCAAACACGGATTCCGCGCAGGGCGTGAGTCACGGTGCCTGGTTGCCGTGGAGAAGCTGTCTCGGGCGCAGGGTGGGAGAGGCCCAGGGGTCAGAGTGGCAGGTGGAGCGAGGGTGCCCGCAGGTCCTGGCCGCGCTCCCCGTCCCGGCAGCCGGGACACTGCTAGAACCGGGGGTCAAGGCGTCCCACGTAACCCCACCATTGATCACGGGGCAGCCAGCACCAGTTAAACCCTTCCCCGAAGGACTTCTGGGCAAGCAAACAATGAAACAAAAAACAAAAACAAAAACAAAAAACCAGGGGAGACGATAATGAATGTTTTTTCCGTTAATCAGCGAGACCTCACGGACCGTTCAGCTGAATTGCTGCAAAGCTTGGCAGGACACGCCTCCCGCTTCCAGCAGAGCCGCGGACACCTGCGGGCGAGTGCCAGCGACCCTGCCCCGCGGGCTGCCAGCGCCGCGTCCTTGCCCGGGACAGCCAACCCTGTAGGTCACTCGCTGCTCGTTTCATCCCTTCTCTTCTGCTGCTGCTGATTGGACACTCGCTTTGGTCCGGGAGGCTCCTTTTCTAGTTCATTCTCCTCCCTGCGGAGATCAGTGGGCCCTGTGTTTGCTTTCTCGTTTCATTTTTGGTGCTGCTGCCTTAGTCACGCTCTTCTGATTTCTTCATCTCGCAGGCACTTGCTCGTCTTTTTACCAGTTCCAAAAAAAGATGATTTGTGCGAAGGCAGGGAAAATTGAGTTTATTTACGAAAAATCAGTGGAAGCCAAATTTTGGCAGAGGGATCCGGGAGGGACCACCGGCTTTGGCAGCTGACAGGGCAGCATCGGCCTACGTGACGTTCCCCGTCCAGCCGGTGTGGTTAGACTCTGAACTTTGCCCCTTGCCTTGGAGGCTGGATATGGCGAACTGATCTGCAGAGCTCCTTCTCCCGGGCGCCAGAGCCCGGGCTGGGAATTCGAGAGAAGACAGGCCATGCCTCGGGAAACTACCCACCAAGTATTGGGCCCATAAGCAGGAGGCTGCAGTGGCAGAGGCTGAAGCGGCTGAGGCTGAAGGAGGGGCCGGATATTGCCAGGACTCCCCCCGGTCCCCGCTGTCACTGGCTTTGGGGACGGCACCCCCACTCCCAACAGGTCCTCCCCAGCAGTACCTGCAGCAGGCAGCACCTTCACCCTCTGGATGCCTAAAGAGGCGTTGCATTAGGAATTCACCAAAAGTGGGGAAAATAAAAGCAGGCACTGGCTCCAGAGCTGGTTTATTTTGTTCCTAGTGCAATCAAGAATGTACCGGCAGTGTGGTGCTGTCGGTTTCACAGGCATGGAGGCGGGCGCTTTGCCCAGAGGGCTCAGAGCAAGGCCTGTGGGCGGGAGAGGGGGAGGCAGAGGGGTGCCGGCTGAGCCCAGAGAGCAGCCGGCTGTCCCCAGCCTCTCGGGCCTGCCCCACCCCAGGCCCCACCCCAGGCCTCGTCCCACAAAGGAAAAGGGGGCCCTGTCCATGCCTTGCTGGTACCCGGAGAGTCATGAGCCTGAAGAACATCAAGAGGCAGGAGGCCTGGCCGCCCCACATCCCTTCCCGCCCCCTCCCTGCCCCCTCATCCCTTCCCGGCCCCTGGCAGATCGGCCAGGCCCCCACACCCGTCACTCCAGGAGCCACAGAGGGAACGCCCCAGGAAGCAGGATCAGCTCCAGGAAATCCCTGCTTCCTTCTTGTCTCTGTCACCCTCCCTCCTGCAGGTCCCAGCTCCAGGGCCCGTCCCTGCCTTCTCATCTCTGATACTCCCCATCACAACTCCTTATTCCATGCCAGGGGTTTGTAGTGACCCAGAATCTCCATGCAACTCGGTTTTCTTGCTGTCGGTCTCTCCCTGGTAGGATTTGTGCTCCGGGAGGGAGGTCTGGTCAGCCCTGCTCTTGCCTGGACCCCAGCACCCAGGGCCTGGTCAGTCCAGCTCCTTTCCAGCTCCTGGCCCCTAGCAGGCACAGGCCTGACACCTCCCCTGTGGGCATCCCAACAGTGTTTGCAGAACCCAAGGATGGAGGGCTAGCTGACGACTAAATGCTTGAACACATTGGAGCTGTTTGTTTACCCAGTTGGAGAGAAGGCTAGGAGAGGGGGTGAGGGCATGAGAACTGACTTCTAAGGTCAGAAGGGCTGTCCAGTGACATTGGGAGACCCAGAGACAGAATGGGATGCAGTAGGCAGGCATGGCACGGTGGCTGGTTCAGTTCAATATAAACAGTGACTTTGTTGTAGCAAGAGATGCCTGGTGATGAAAGGAGCCTCCTGTTGTGGGAGTGAGTTTCCCGTCAGAAGAGGCATGTAAGCCTGGGTTGAGTAGCACGTGAAAGCATCTTGCAGAGGGGTGCCCTAGCTGACAGTCGGGGTGAATCATAATTTCAACTATGCTCCAGCTTTCTCAGGGTCCTGAAAGCTGAGACTTCTGACCTCACAACCCCCTGCTTCTGGTGACACAGGGGTGGCCCTGTGTGCACGTGGGCACTTGCTCTCCCCAGCTTGCGGCTAAGAGTGGTTGCTTCTATTTGTAGTAAATGAAGTGCTAAATCAAGGAGGGCCTCAAGAGAGGCTGGCCAGGACCTTTCCTCCTTCTACAGGGGGTTCCATTTCTCCCTCTCCCACCCTCCCATGCCGAGCAGAGAACAGGGAGGGGACGAAGGAGGGAAAGAAGAATTGAAAAAAAATTGAACAAACTGAAAGCAAAGCTTGTCACACAGAGGGTGTGAAACCATGGTTTGCAGGAACCAGTTAATGCTCTGAATGAAAATGACATACAGAACTCCAAAAAAGATTGTGTGTGTGTGTTTGTGTGTGTGTGCATGCGTGCATAGCTGTATTCAGGTCATTGAAAGCCAATAGCCAAATGTACCCCAGAAATGACGAAATTGAACCCCTTTTTTTCTCTGTTCACGGAGGCCCTGGAGCCGACTACTTGTGTGAAACTGGAATGCCAATTCAGTAATTTTAATAAGAACTGTAAACATCACGTGGAGTTGAATACTCATCGTTTGCGCGAATAGCACATCTTCTCCCTGTGGGTGGCTTGGTGAATGTGAGTCAGCCCAGGTGGCAGGCGGGCAGGTGCGTGTTCACCAGCTCCCCACGGGGCGGGTTGATCCATCTGCCACTCCCCATGGAGATGACCCTCTGTCAGCTCAGACGGCCATGCCGCATTACTAGCTCTCCTGTGCACCTTCCCTATTGCCTGAAACTTGCAGGATTTCTACCAGACCTGAGGGTCCTGTGGAGAGTTGAGGAGAAATGAGTGTTTGTGATGGGCTTACAAGAGTGTCTGATACAAACGAGTATGATACAAGAGTTTGCGTCCCCAGCATCGATGATTCAGGTCCAGGCTTGCAGCTCGTTTCTAAAGATGAGCAGTGGTTGTATGAGTTAGCTACGCTGCATAACAAATCGCCGCAAACTCAGCGGCTCCGAACAATGCACAGTTCCCGAGGGTCAGGGATCCGAAGGGGAACTGAAATGAACCACTTTTCTGCAGGATTCCATTTTAGTGTCCAGGCTGGGTCCCTCACAAGTCTGCAGGCCAGGTGGCTGGGGGTTCACCTGGGGGAGGCTCTGCTTTCCACCTCACAAGGTTGTTGGCTGGATGTGACCTCTCAGGTCTCGGCCCCATGGTTCTCTGCAGAGGGCAGCTTGCAACATGGTAGCATCTCCTCATAAGATGTCATAATCTTATGTAATGTCACCATGAAGTGGCCTCATCATCTTTGCTATATCCTATTAGTTAGGAGCAAGTCACAGGTTCCCCGTGCACTGAGGGGGAGTGTACTCCACCTTGGCGTCTGCCTGCCACCCTGGTAAATTGCTCTATCTGGGGTGTTCTAAGTAATTGCTAATGTTCATCCACTCAGCAAGGCCACGATCTGGTGCCCCCACCACAGACCATCTCATCTGATCCTGGCAACAGTCCTGTGCTGTCCACCCTTCTGTTACCCCCATCTACAGCTGGGAAAACAGAGGCACAGAGAGGCTCAGTGACTTGCCCAAGGCCACACAGCTCATATTTGAACTAGATAGTCTGGTACATATGTCCTTAACTCTTTCACCTCCAGAGGCCAAGTACAAGCCGATCACTAAGACAGCTCTTGGAGACCACTCTCTGCCTTGCACCCTTGGCTCCCCCAAGTCTCCTTCAAACAGCACCCCACTCCTAATACTTCTGACCCTGCCACTTCTTGCACAGTGGCTTCTCATAGGTTACACATCGCTATTTGACACACTTCAAATTTTACCTGCCCCCTTCCCTCTTGAATTCATGAGAGCAAAGCCTTATGTCCTGTGTCCCCAGCTCCTGGGACAGAAACCCCAAAGTGCAGGTCACCAGAAGAGGTGGTGAGTGGACAGCTGGGTGGGTGGGGGGATGGCCGACCCTTACACCCCAGGCTTTGCATTAGGGCCTCACATCCTAAGTGACATCAGTGACCCCAGAACGTCCCTGTGAGGACGTCTGTCTGGGAGGCTGTTGGCCAAGAGCCAGCCACGCTTTGCCCTCCTTGTCCCTGGGGTGCCTAGCACCCCACTTCAGAAGACCCTTGGTGAGTGAGTGCCCTTTACAGGGCACCAACCTGTCAGAGCCCCCTCTCTGGCCACCGTCCAGGGGCCACTGTCCATCTCTTTCTCCAGTAGGACCACCGTGGAGTCTGGGACAAATGACGGCCTTGACGCCTTCCAGGCAAGGAGAGTTACTGCTGTGTTTTCAGGTACATTGGAGTTTGTACATTTGGACATGAACAATTTGTTTCTACCCTACCAAGAATCGCGAAGTTCACTGTAGGATTCGTACTTCGTACTGCGGCTCTCTGATTCCATTGCAGGCATCTTTTCTGGCAATGATTTTAGATGGGCTTCTGGCTGAAGGGGGATTGAAATGGACCATTTCTCTGCAGGATTGCATTTTACTGTCTTAGAACCTGTCGCATAGAAATAAGCTAAATGATGGGTCTTTGGCATTGGAGTTTGGGCGGATCGGGAAATATTGCAAAGATAAACTTCTGAGCAAGTCCTGTTTGAAATGGAGTGTTCTCTACCACCCATTATTGGTTTAAAATCCTAGGGGGAAGAGTTAAATAAATCAAAGAGACAGGTGCAGTTTTTAGATTAAACAGCCAAACTCATACAAAATCCCTTTGTCTAGACTGGACAAACATCGAGTGTTATTTCAGGCAGTTTGATGAAATGCCCCACTGTTAACCCACAGCCCGCTAAATGCCCGCAGTGTTTGGTAAAGCCCTTTGGAAGCCCGTGTTTTCAGCAGCACGGACAGTGTGCAAAATTGACACAGACTGCCACAGAGACCCGTGTCCACTGGGCCACGCTGTCAGCATCTCCCTCTGCCAGCCGCAGTGGAAGGGTAGGGGCGGGATGCCCACTAGAGCTCAGCGGAGAGCAATCTCCCCCTCCCCCAAGGCCTGGAGGCAGCAGGGGGTTCTGGGGGAGGGCTGTGGCCCCAGTTTTCATGCCTTTGGGAGGGTGTGGCAGGCTGGGGACCTGGCCTGCAGGAAAATGGGGATCTGCCTTTATCCTAGGCCTTTCCACTCATCTCTCCCAGGCAAGTCCGTCAGGGCAGAGAGGACTGAGGCTGTGCCTCTGAGACAGTAGCCTTCTCATTCTCATTTGGACAATGCCCTGCTCCCGTCCTGGGCCCCAGAAGCAAGGCCTTTCTAGAAATATGTAGCCTGAATTTGCACACCTCAAACCTGTCTCCTCTGAAGGAGAGGCAGGCCGTGGTAGGAGGGACGCACGTTTGGGTCAGACACTCCTGCGTGGACAGCATGGGTTGACCCTGTGACCTAATGTCTTGGTTTCCTTACCTGCAATGAAAGTGACGCCATTATCCCAGAGACAGCTTTTTCTGTCCTTCTGGTTCCAGTAGTGACGTGTTCAATTCTCTCAGCAATCCTACGGTGATTCCTCTTTCCCAGCTGAGACCGCTGAGTGCAGAGATTGTTGGTAACTTCCCAGAGTCACAGCCAGTAAGTGCCTGAGCCAGGCTCCACCCAGTGTCCCTCAGTAATACCGTAGTGAGAGGCCACACATTGGCAACACATCCTGAGACGTCAAATGTGCAAACAGTGTGCGCCCTAGAATCCCTGTGACATAGAGGTGCCAGCATCAGAGAGCTGCACTGCTGGGTCCTGAGGTTCTCCAGAGATGGCCAGCAGTCATCAGCTATTTTGTTGTTGTTGTTGCTAAAAAGTGTCTTCCTGCTCTTAGGCAGAGTCTGGTCACCTGTCCGGCATCCACCTTCTCCGCATGGCTCCATCCCACCAACCCTGCCAGGTCCCCACCTCCACCTATGCCTCCATCCATGCCTTTTCTCTCTCTCCACCCTTCTTCACCTATCAGTGCCAGCTGGCATCTCAGCTCCGCCTGGATGTCCACAGCCCCTGTGAGCTCTCTCTCTTGTTAGGGCTGTGGAATGTGCGTATAGTCCGCCAGGCTTCCTGCTGTTTCACATGTGGTGGTCTCAAATCCAAGACTGTGTCGGGTGTTTCCAGCTCCTTCCGTCCACACTCAGTGTGATGCCGAATCCCCCATGGTGATGATGATGATGATGATGGTGATGATGGTGATGATGATGACTTTTAAGGCTGTGTCCCTGTCCCTCCTCTCTGCAGTGTCCTCCAGCGGGGTGAGTGGGCTCTGAGTTTGCACCTCTGTGCCCGTAGGGTATATAGTTTGTTCTCTCTGTGCTTTCGTCCCATTGTCTGCAGAAAAGGTTAACAACAGCATCCGTCCTCCAAGGGTGCTGAAGGATTGAACTGATTAACATCACCAAGTGCCTGCATGGTGTTTGTCCATAGTTTGTGCTCAGGGAGGTCAACCCACATTCCCACCTGCCTGCGGAGCTCAGAATCACAGGGGGTGCCGGGTGATGGGGACCTGCCCACACCACTGGGTGTGGCGTGTGCAGGTTCACCCACGTTGGCCAGGGCTGGCTCAGTGCGTTCGCCGGCTCAGTGATGCCTTGACCAAGGCTGCCAGCACTTCCTTGACCTTGTATGGAGAAAGCACCATACCCAAGGTGGGCACTTGGCCACTCCCTGCCCAGGCAGTGGGGACATTGCCTCGCATCCCCTGCTTTCCCTACCAGGTCCCGTTCTCCTCTCTTTCCTCCCTGGAACCCCTGCCAGGACGTCCCGAGGCCAGGAGTGGATGTTCCAGGAGCTTGGCTGACTGCCTGGCCATCGTTGAGTCTGAAGACGGGAGCGTGGGCAGAGCCGGTCTGGGCCTGACCACAGATGGAGCCTCCCCCCCAGCCGGGATGGGGGCCAGAAGGCAGGCCTGCAGCCATCCCGCCAATTTGGATAGGAATTCATTAGGGGGGCTGAGGCCAGGAAAGGGGATGAGTGGACAGAGCTTGGGCCCACTCGCAGCCCCTGACCCGGCCCTCCCCAGGCCAAAGCCCTTCTTCCGAAACACACTCCATTTGCAGAACAGAGTTTTAGGTTTTGATTATTTGTGAGCTGCGAGTTTCCCACGGTGTCCATGTTTCGGGAATGGAGACCAGCCCTGTCAGTCCCGGGGTTGGACATGGGGTCTCCCCTGAGCCTGGGAAGGCCGCCAGGTCCTGGACCTCCTCGGGGTCCACAAAGAGCCCCGGCCCAGCTGCGAGGCCCCAGGACAATAAGCGGGAGGAGCTGGGGGCCGCAAGCCAAAGCCCATGCCCCTGGCCTCAGGACTCCAGGCAGCTGTTCAGCCCCTGGGGGGCTGATCGAAATGCAGATTCCTGGTCTAAGTTGGGCCTGGAAATTTGCATTTCTTTCTAGTGCCCTGGTGATGCTGGTGCTGCTGAGTGGGAGACCCATGCTGAAGACCCCCCCAAGTCGGGCATTCCCTTGGCTTTGACCCCTATAACCATAATGCACGTGGAAGGCAAAGTTACTGTACAAGCTTAGGAGGGCACAGAAACCTTGGGGATCCATTTCCGTGCGTTTTAGGGGGTGGGGGCCACAGCCTGCACCCTGCTGACCCCTGGCCACCCAACCCCCCAGGCCTCTTGCAGATGTTCCTGCCTCAGCTCAGACTCGCTCAGCTGAAAATGTGTTCTCTCTGTCATTCATTCATTCGGCAACCTTTGGGAGACTCCCACACCGTGTGCCAGCCCTGGCTGGTTTTGGGGGTGCAGAGAGGAAGGCAAAGGCCACCACTGTTCTCAGAAGGGGGGATACAGACTGATGCCCAGAGCCAGGGGACAGGGCTGAGAGGGGTGCGCCTGGGGAGGCTTCCGGGGTAGGAGCAGAGACAGACAGACAGTGGGGGTGGGCTGGGGAGGCGGTGGGAGGGCAGGGCCGGAGGTGGGGGAGGGCAGGGGTGCGGCAGGCTGGGAAGAGCAGATGCCTCGGATCCAAGAATAGGCAGCCGTGTCCGGGCTGCTGGTCCGGCCGTCACCCTCGAGTGGATTTCCCAGCCCTCTCGTGGATTTAGTTTAGTGCTTGTCTGAGAAGCCTGAGGTTCAGGTTTGGAAAATGTGCTGCTCTCTGCAAGTGCTGGATGGGAAGTGTCCCCAGCTGTTTAGGGGGCAGCTGTTAACGAGCTGATAATTTTCCTCTGCGGAAGCCATTCTCCCTTCCATTTGCTCTTGACTCAGCACATCTTGCAGGTTTAAGAGTTCACAGGGCAGGTGGGAAGGAGGAGGTGGGGAGCGTCCCCTGGCGCTGGGGCTGGGGGAGCTAAGCAGTTGGACTTCATGAGGCCAGCTTTCTGAGACATCAGCTTAACGAGCTGTGGGGGGAAGCAACAGGGGCAGCAAGACCCGAGAACAAGGCAGGGGCTGCTGGCGGGGGTGGCGGGGGCAGGCAGCCACCTGAGTGAGTGCCGGCATGCCCCCGCTCCTGAAGGCTCTGCCCTACCCCTCTTCCAAACTTCCACATTCTAAATCATTGCCTTTCCTGGGTGGAATCCTGGGGTGGAGAAGTTGCGTGTGCACATGTCTCCAAATAGATTTCCATATCAGCCATCTGAGACGGTGGGCATCTTCCCATTTTACAGATGGAAACACCAAGGCACTGAGGTATCTCCTTGTCCAAGAGCAGCTGGTAAACAGGTATGGAGATTACACAATCACGTGATCTGTGCAGTGAGAATGGAGTCACAGACTGGTCCTAAGCCATCATCTTCTGGCTTTTTGTCACCATCGTAGCAGGAAGGAAAAAAACAAAACTACAAAACCAGCCTCCTGCTGCTGGAGCTGCCTCGTAGCCAGGCTTCTCTGGGGGACGTGGTGAGGCCTGGAACCCCTGCCAGAGTCTGTTGCAAAGCAGCCTTCCTGGGCACCCCGGCAAACGTCCTTAGCATGATTTTGCCCAGAACCGGGAGCTCCAAAATGTTCCAAGTCCATAAATCATGAGAAACAAGGATGTAACCTTGGTTCTTTCTGCACCATCAATACATTACCTAATTCAATCATAAAATGGAAGAGCAGTTCCATTTGTATAATTCCGTATTAAAAATCAGCAGATCTTTGCATTTTAAGTGCTGCCTACACAGCCTCTCCGTTGGGATGACGGAGGCTTCCCTGTGATGGAACAAGTGTCAAACGAATAGGGTATAAACAAGCTCCTGTGGCACTACCTTCCAAGGATTGCTTATTTAGGGGATCTGTTAATGCCTCACTGAGATGGTTTATTTGCAAATGGTCTGCAAGCTGCTCACAATTCGTATTTCACAATTTCTCTGAGCCAAGTGCAACCTGATTCCGGCGAATGGTGTTGATAGATCACCAGTCTCTGCCTTAACGCCGCTGTGTCGGGAGCCCCTTCCCAGGACCCTGGGCCTGGAGCTGCCTCCCCCTCTCCCAGGCAGGGGCGGGCAAGTGCGAGGACGACGGCTCCCAGGTGCCATCGTAGCGGCCACTGAGGGGGCCTCCCCTCTGCTCCCCCGGTCCACATCTGCCTGCACTGGGCTGCCTGGGCAGCCTGCTGGGTCCTTGCTGGCTAATCCACACCCTCTGCGGGGTGTCGGGTGGGAGGGAAAGCCAGAGGCACCCTCGGGACTCTGTCCCCACGTCTGTCAGCACCTCTTCCTTCAGGGGCCACTTGCAGTTTCTTCTGCGTAAATAAAAACTGCCATGTTGAGGACTCTTCCCAATGTGGTTAGCCCAAGTCAGGCATGAGACAGCTGACAGTTGCTCTTATGGGTTGAATTGTGTGCCTCAAAAAACACATGGCCAAGTGCTAGCCGCTGGCCCCGTGAATGTGACCTTATTTGGAAGTAAGATCTTCAGAACTTCCCCTAGTTAGGATGAGGCCAAACTGGATCACGGTGGGCCCACATCTGGTCCTTACAAGCCGAAGAAATTCAGACACGGGAAGGGAAAGACACAGAGAAGGCCAGGGACAGCAACAGCTGTGGACAAGCCAGACCCCTACGGGTTTCAGAGGGAACGTGGCCCTGCCGACCCCTTGACTTTGGACTTCTAAGCTGCAACAGTGTGAGAACACCAATTGCTGTTGTTTTAAGCTCCCCAGTTTGTAGTGCTTTGCTCTGGCAGCTGAGGAAGCCAAGAAGTTGCTGATCTGATGAAGTCGTTTGTTGACCCTCATCTTTACGACTTTTCCACCCAGACCCGTGTCGTGTGACGCCCAGTGTCAGGCTGAGGACCCTGTGCCAGGGACGTTCTGTCTGTCCTCCCCATGCTTTCTGAGGACCCCACAGGCAGCTCCCGTTGTTGGTGTTTTATAGGCGATGAATCCGGGGTGCACAGCCATGCTGACATGCCCCCGGCCAGAGAGCTGGGGCTGGCTGAGCTGGGGGCTCACCCCAGAGCTGTGGGTGTGGAAGGTCCAGATTCTTGCACTTGACCCCTCTGTCTTGTCTTCCTTCTCCCCAGCGGTACCCCACGGCGGGGACTGGGTTCAAGTTCTCTTTCTTTCCTGTGCTTATGGGTCAGACCCTTATAGTTTTATGCCCCGGAAGAACCTCATCTCCAAAAGCACACCCCAGATCCTTATTCGGCTTCAATAAGTGAGTAGATTGATGAGCCTGATCTTCCTGGGAAGTTCTCCCCTTCCAAGGGAGTGGCCCACACTGGCTCCATTGAGCCTTTTTTATCTCGTGGCTTGGTTTGGAATTTAGTCCCTACATAGTGTTCTAAGGATCTCAAAGCTTTGAAAGAACAAAGGCGATTTGTGTAGAATACCAATGTGGATAGAACGCCCTTCTGGAGTGTTTGGCCTGCCTGCCTGCCTGTAGCCTCTGTAGGGCTTTGACTCTGGCCCAGGAGATCCCCTGTGTCTCTGTCCCTTTGGCGTTTCCCGAAGTCACCAGTTCCTCGAGTCTCACAGACCAGCT
Organism: Myrmecophaga tridactyla; assembly: GCA_004026745.1. Lineage (NCBI taxonomy): Eukaryota > Metazoa > Chordata > Mammalia > Pilosa > Myrmecophagidae > Myrmecophaga > Myrmecophaga tridactyla. The sequence continues at coordinate 40,668 of PVIY010010325.1, forward strand.
GACTTGTGGCAGTTCTTTTTTTCAGATTTCAACCACCAAGCAAAGATTAGTCTTCACTTCTGCAGAGGGGTCAGTCCAGACAGACTGAGCCGCTGAGTCTGGCCAACATCCCTGGTGCCAATTTCCACCCCAGAGCTGAACAGCTAATGAGCTCAGCCGCTGGTCGGCTTGTGAGTGCTGCCAAGTCCCCCATGAGCCCCATCCTCCTTGAATTTTAGAACCGATGAAATGGACAGCGACAGAAACCAGGAGTCCTTGTCCCACCCTCCAGAATTTGTGGTTTGGCCTCTCCCTCCTAAAGGACTATTGAGTGTCTGTCTCTCTTTTATTCCTCTCTCTCTTTACAGAATCCATCAAAAAGCATAGAAAATTATTTAACTTGCAAAATCGTGATCATAGTAAGATTGTAGGTTTGAGGGTTTGTAAACCTCTGAAGTCCACTTAGTGGACTCTACTCGCCACTTAGCAGAATCAGGAGGGGTTTATTTGGGAAGACATGGGTTAATTTTTTTGCAATCTCCCTTGGTTATCTGTTGACTCAGCTGATATTTGGAGCTGGGTTTCCTTTAAGCCAAGCATGGATAGATATAAACATGCTGGCTCTCCATCAGCCCTGAGATACCAATTCAGCCATGGCATGTTGTGCCCAAGATGAGGTCAAGTCCTGGTGGGGGTGGGCTCGGGGTGGGGGGCTCTGAATAAGGGTTGCAATCCTGGGGACCCCATGCTGGAACCTCTCCACCAAAGCCTCAGTGATTCCTAATTGATTGGAGATAAAAGCATGATTGCCACCTTTGTTGTCTTCATCACAATGGGGTTGCCAGCATCACATGGTACCAAATGAGGCAGAGAATGAATGAAGACATTAGAAGAGATTGTTGTGCAAATTTCTGCTCTCAAGTCACTATGACTTCTTTAGGAAAATAGAATGTTCATGTACGAGTATAATCACTCAGGCCACAGCTGTTAAATGCTGAAATGAATGGCATAGATCATGAGCATGGCTGTCTACCAGAGAAGGGGGCAGTTTCAGTATTGTGGTGGTCAGAGCAGATGGGGAGCACAGGCAGGTGTCCCAGTAAGGAAAGAGGCACAGATATCCATGCATCCACTTATCCTCTCATCCACCCATCCATGCATCCACTCATCCACCCATCCACCTATCTGCCCACCCCCCCACCCATCCATCCATCCATCCATCCATCCATGCATCCATACATCCATTCATCCATGCATCCATCCATCCATTCATCCGTGCATCAGTCCACCATCTGCCCACCCACACACCTGTCCATCCACCCATCTATCCATCCATCCATCTATCCATCCATCCATCCATCCATCCATCCATCCACCCACCCACACATCCATTCACTTACCCATACACTCACCCACACATCAACCTACCCACCCACACATCCATTCACCCATCCACTCATCCACCATCCATCCACCCAAACATCTACCACCTACCCAAGCATCCACCCATCCACCTACTCATCCATCCATCCATCCACCCAACCATCCATCCATCTATCCATTCACCCACCCAGGCACTCATCCACTTACCTGTACACCCACCCACACATCAACCCACCTACCCACACATCCTCTCACCCACCCACTCGTCTACCATCCATCCCCCCAAACATCTACCACCTACCATCCATCCACCCACAAATCCATCCATCCAGTATTTACTCAGCCTCCACATGCCAGACACTGGGCAGGTTCTGGAGAACAAATGTGGACACAGACGCAGAGCCTGCCGTCCAGAGGCACAGTGGTGGCCGAAGCCAAACAAAATCCCAGCCACTAAGGAAAGGGTTGCGGTTCTCAGTAGCCACTGACAAGGGGGCAGCGCCCCATGAGAACATTTCTCTGGGACCAGCCTTTTCTGGAATGACAAGGAGAGCCTTCTGAGGAAGAGGTATTACGTCCAGGTCTGGGGCTACAGGAAGGGATGAGGGGGCTGGAGGGCGGGATGAGGCTGGGAGGGCCCTTCTGTGGTCAGGGGAGCCTCGAGAGCACCAGAAGGTCGGAAAGCCCATGTACGTGGCTGGGGTGCTGGCTGGGGGTGAGACAGCAGCTCTGTGGTCGTCACAGCAGGCAGTCCAGGAGGGGATGGACTGTGGCCTGGGCCCTCCGTTTGTCTGTGGTCTGACCACTGTTGATGACACGCCAGGGATGGCTCAGCAGGTCCGGGAGTCCTCTTGGCACCTCTCAGGGCTTCCTGCCATCAGCTTGTCGCCCCCCACCGTGCGGTAACCGCCTGCAGGCATGGCCACGCCTTCCAACCTGAGGTCTGGAACAGGGGCTCCAACGGGGCAGGCTGAGCTAATATATGGGGACCAATTGGTTGACTGGGTGGTCAATAAAGAAGAGCGGTGGGAGGAGCAGAGAAAAGAGGGAGGAAGGAAGAGAGAGTTGGGACGAGCTGAACAGAGAGAACTTGAGACTGAAGTCCCCAAGGTGAGACACAATATGTGAGAACTTTAAATATATTGGTCGATGTTTAAACATGGTCTTATTTAGTGAAAGCATTCAAGGTGTAACTTCTCTCTTAAAAATAAACAAGTGATTAACTTGAAAATAGAACTATGACAAAAGGACCCCGGTTGGCTGTTTGCTCATTGTTTTGGTTGCTGTGGAGATGGTCCACGTGCTTGGATCGCCTCAGAGCGCAGCATCTGTGGGGAGTTCCTGAATACATCGCTCTCCTCCAGGCACCGAGGAAGCTGTTACCCCAAAACACTTATGTCCTGATGTAGTAGCAAGGAGGGCGCTCAGCCCATTCATGAGAAGCAAAGCTTCTGGTCCCAGTTAGGCGGGGACCAGGTGTTCCTGGCAGGACGTGTACATGGCCAAGTGGACAAGAGGCCTTGGGGCCGGCTCAGAGACAGTGGGCCCCTGGCATCCCCCAAGTCCAGCCAGAAGCCATGGCCAGGCAAGGTGGGGGTCTCGGGATGAGGACAGGGTGCAAGGAGTCCTGGGGTGTGGCTTCTGGGCCATGGCATGGAGAGACCGCTGGCTTCTCCAGGCACCTGCTTCTTGGACCATGGGATGCTTTTGGTGGCGTTGCTTGTGGTGGTCCCAGGGGCTGTGAGTGTCCCCCCCAGAGCATGGAGGGACTGTGCTTCCCCTGCCAGCAGGTGCTCGCTGTGAAGGAGGGACAGCTGGGAGTCCCGTGAAGAATCACGGAGAGGAGAGGGTGGGTGGGTGGGAGGCCGCCTGTGCCCGCTGGCCCTCGGATGGAGCCTGCAGAGGGAGGGCAGCTGCCCGGCGGAGGCGAGTCACGAACAGGTTCGCTCTTCTGCTTCCCATCAAATAGGAAGAGGGGAAGCTTGGTGGCCGGCCCAAGGCAGGGCCCCTGCCGCTGGCCAAGGTCATCCCTCGGGCACGCTGGGTGGGCACGCGGTGGGCACGCGGCAGGCACGCTCAAGCGAATCCCTGAGCACGGGGCCTAGGCTGGACCTTGAGGGTCCAGAGACGCTCAGTGTCCGCCGTGGTGCAGATGAGGCTCAGCAGTTGGGGAGTGGTTCTTGTCACCTGCTTGAGCACCAGGATAGGTCACCAGGACAGGCCACCAGGACAGGTCATCAGAACAGGGTGTGCGGGGAGGGCAGGCGCAGGGCAGAAAAGGAGGGCAGGCACGCTGAGGGATCCCATGTGGCCTTCAGACCCAGGCCTGCCCCGAAGGAGCCCTGGCTGCCCATCCTGTGAGTCAGGCCTGCCAGGAGGGGTGGGGGTGGCGTGCCCAGGGGCGGGGCTGGCTGGGGGAGGACAGAGGGCACTGAGGTCAGCTTTGCCGCAGGCCAGCCTCCACCCTAAATGGAAGTGGCATCAACAGGATACATTATTATGCAAACATTTGATTGCTTTGCTGGCCAGGACCCAAGGAAGCCTGTCGCAGAGAGAGCGGATGGGGCGTCCTAGGAAAAGAGAAAAATAGCCCCCAGGACATGGTCCTCCTGGGGTCTGCTAGGGCCTGAGTGGGGCAGAGCGTGAGGGTATTTCCTCAGGCGTGCTGCTTCTGGCTGGGTGGTCGGGCAGGGAGAAGCTGCTTCCCAGAGGCCATGGAACCCCAGAGCCATGGCAGGCACCTGCCCAGGGAGAGAAGGCTACTGTGTCGTGGTGGGCCTAAGCTTCCTTGCAAAATGCTTGTGCCACGAGGGTCTCTTCACCCTACGTGTCGACAAGGCATTATGGGGGGTGGTTATGTCCCTGGGCTTTGAGCCCCAGAGCCTTACTGCGTGCACTTAGTAGGCTGCAGGTAAGGAAACTGAAGCTTGGAGAGGGGCGCCTGCCTCTGTCACTGGATTGCCATGGGGACCACTGGTTGGAGAGGGCCCAGCACTGTCCCCAGCTCAGGCCAAGGGCTCAGGGCTATTGGGAGGAGGGTCTCCTCCTGTTCACATGTGGCGAGGCCACGGGTGCTGAGAGCTGCCCCAGGGGGTGGGCTGGTCCAGCCCGAGGCCAATGGGGGTGTTTCCCACCTCTTTCCTTCCTCAGCAGCCCTTCTGACCACTGTTGAGCCTTCCTCAGCCGACCCCACCACATGTCAAATCAAGCCACACCGTTCCTTCTGCTCTCTCCACTTCCGCTCCCTGGCCAACTTCTATTCATCCTTCTATACCCATCACCACCCCCCCACTCCCCAAGAAGCCTTCCAGGTTAATTCAGGAACAGCTGAAACCACCCTAACAAATCACCCGCCCTGTCTCTCGGTCACTTGTCAGCTAACATGCCAGTTTCCCCTGCTGAACTGTGACCTGCTGATTCATTCGCTCATTCATTCATTCATTCTTCCATTCCATGAACAGTTACTGAATGAGGCAGCCCTGTGCTGCGTGCTGGGATGGAAGGAGGACGGACAACATCCTTGCGTTTTTACATCTTCAGTGCCTGCAATTGCAGTTGCTTAATAACTGGTGGCTGAATAATTGGATAAAAATAAAAATCAATAAGCCTCGTTAGTGTTACTAAAGCATAATTAATATTAAATAAGAATCAAGCATGAAAGTGCCCATCTCAGGCTTCCCTCGGCAGTTTTTGGAGCATTGCCCTGCTCTTCGCGTAGCCCCCAGCAGGTTGACTGGACAGTGTTTCCCCATTTTCTGGGCAGAAAGCTTCCTAAGAATACCCTGCGAAGCCCCCACTCTGGGCCCAGAGCCGCTTGGGATCCAAAGTCCCCCCCTGGTCGGGAAGGGGCCACGTGAGTTTAGTGAGGAGGCTCTAGTGTGGGCACTGCCAGCCAGTGGCCACGGCAATGTCCCAAGCCACGGATGAGAGAGAAGTTGAGGCAGGGAGCAGGGCTCTGGGTCTTCAGAGCAGGGAAATTTTGAAGGCCCAGGAGGAGGAGAGCCAAGGGGTGCAGTCGGGGAGGGCTTCCCAGAGGTGGTGGAGGGGACCAGATTGTCTGGAGGACGCCACGGGCAGCTGCGGGGAGAGTTTCCTGGCTGATACGCAGAGCCAGATGCAGACAATTAGTCAGAGGAGAGCTGGAGCTCATTGTTCCCCGATGCCGGGGGCAGGTGAACGAGAGGGCGGCAGACACTTCCCCAGAGCTGCCCCTCCTGTTTCCATTCCATCCTTTTGCCCAAAGTGAACTCTGACTCCAAAGTGAACTCCGGGTGAGGCCGTCCTGCCACTTCCCTCTGCTGCCCTTAAGCGCCGTGGTCACAGTCCCTCAGGACGCGTGAGCTTCGGAGTCAGTGGGCCCAGGTTCAGTGCACGCCTGCTGTGGCCTCGTGGCGTGGCCTTGGTGTCCTCTCCGGGCCGCGGGCGACTTCCCTACACCAGCCGTCGGGATGGAACTTGGGGGATCCTCGCCACTGAGCTCCCCTCCCCGCCGGGCACCCCAAAGCCGGCGCCTCCAGAAGCATCTGTCATTGGTCGTGGACTCCGCACTTGTGAGTTCTCACACACACTGACACTCACCCGTGACCCTGAACGCAGCAGGACATGCAGCACCTTCGGCCACTCGCGGCACCTGAGGGGGACGGGGACATCCGTGTCCCCGGAGCACCTTCCCGGCCGAGGTGTGCTCCCGGTTTTGGCCCCACGCTGTGCATGAGCACGTTTTCTGGGGCCTTCCGTGCCGCCTCCGTTTGCATTTCTGTGCTTTTCGTCGGGGACGTCCCTGTGTGAAGTGGCCCAGCGTAGCGCTGCAGTGCCGTCCGGCGTGCCTGAGCGCAGGGAGCTGCGACGCGCCTTACTGAGAAAACCCACGTATCAGTTGAGCTTTGTTAAGGCCTGAGGTCAGACGCCCTTGGCTGTGGGTTCGAGGTTCTCGAATCCAGGATACGTACTAGGTAAGGGGTCTTTAAGCAGAAGCACGCTTACTGCGAAGCTGCGCGTGGATGGTTCACGAAATTCAGCGTCTGCGGCGACGTTCTAGATGAGCGCGGGCGAGTAACCGGGGGGGCCTCTGTTCCTGCTGACAGATGCAGGACAGTGGAGCTGGGGGAGGTCAAGTGCCCTAAGCATTCATTCAGTCATTTGCTCATTCATTCCACAAAGATACCTGTGGGGGGAGGGGCCCGTGCCCTGGTCACTGCTCTGCTCCTCGGGGAGACCCGGCGAGGAAGTTGGGCTCAGACCCCTTTCTCCGGGAATGGGGGCATTGGGCTCGCTGCAGAGCGAGTAAGTGCAGGTTGGAGCAGAGTTAGAAAGATAAACACACTAACAAGGAGAGGGGCTGTGGGTCATGAAAGGGGGTCTCCTTGGGTGGGTCGGTGAAGGCTGGAGTTGAGGGTGGGGGGGGCCTGGCGAGGTGTGGGGTGCAGGTATTTCTGGCAGGGGAGTCATGCACACCCCCAGGGCTGGCAGGAGGTAGGTGTTCAGGGTGTGCGGAGCCCACCATGTTGGGGTGCGTGGAACCCTCCATGTTGGGGTGCATGGAACCCACCATGTTGGGGTGCATGGAGCCCACCATGTTGGGGTGCATGGAGCCCACCATGTTGGAGTGCATGGAGCCCACCATGTTGGGGTGCATGGAGCCCACCATGTTGGGGTGCGTGGAACCCACCATGTTGGGGTATGCACAGCCCACCATGTTGGGGCACTGGGGGAGAGAGCCTGGAGTGGTGAAGCGGGCTGAGGTCTGCAGGACGGAGCAGGGAAGGAGGCATCACAGTCTGCTTAAGTTTGGGATTCGCTTCTACAGCCGAGTGGAGATCGCTGTGGGGAGAGCGAAGGGAGGGGAAGGGCAGGCTGGGGTGACTGGGGGAAGGTGGGGGTGCAGAGAGGTGGGTGGACCTGAGGGCCGTAGGGCCCTGGTTCTCTCCCGCAGGGACCGTGGCCGTGGCTGGAGACGTTTATGGCGTTGAGTCCGGGAGGGGTGCTCCTGGCACGGAGGGGTGGAGGCTCTGGATGCCATTCAACATTTTGGGGTGCACAGGATGGGCCCCCAACACAGAAAGACCCAGCCCGAAGCTGAGGGTGAGGGCCCCGAGGTGGGCGGGAGGACATTTGGGGGCGCGGGGATGGAAGGCGGGGTCAGGACCGCCTCGCAGCTCCGCCATCCTGCCCGGCACCGCGTGGCTCCGTCTGGGGCGGGCCGGGCTCTCGCGTGCCGTGTGGGATCCCACCTGGGCCGCCGGGGCCCGCATCCACGGTGCCCGGTGCTGGGCACGTCTGCAAGTGTTTACACCACACAGGGCGGCGGGGCAGGGTCCCCTGGGAGGGAGAAGCTGGGCCACGGAGGAGGGTCTGCGGCGGGAGCAGCCAAGGACAGCTGGAGCCTCGGCGAGGGGAGGTGGAGCCGCGGAGGACAGGGCTGCGCGGCCGCGGCGTCTCGGTCCTGCGGAGGGGACGCGGGTTGACCTGACCCCACGGTCTGGGCGGCGTGGCCACGCGGCTGGGGAACGTGCGGCCCTGAGCCACTTCAGTGAGACGCGCCTTGGCAGATGCGAGAGCTGGGGGCGGGTCAGAGCGGGCTGGGGCGTGAGTGAGAGGGCTGGGGGGGGCCGTGCGGAATGCCCGGAGCCCCCCTGGGGGAGGGTAGAGGAGGGACGCTCCCCCAGCCGCCTATGCTGCCACTTTGGGAATTTAAGCTTTCCCAGAAAACAGAGTATTTCTTCCCCACGAATCACCGCTGCTGCTGCCTCAGCTCCAGCACTTCCTGAAATTGCTATTAAGTATCCCAGACATTCCAGCAAGAATTCCTGTGAGGCTGCTTCGGGAGAGGTCAGGATCACGTGGGAGTGTGAGGGCTCAGCCGCAGCAGTGCCAAGGGCGCTGGCTACCCTGGGGGCTCCCCGTCCGAGCCCCCCACTGGGCTGGCTCTGCTAGATTCTTTTGGGAAGAATTTTCACAACTGGTAGAATTTTGTCCCCAAGCCAGGGGGTGACCAGCATGTCACGTGATGCCAATCCGCGCTTTGCTGCTGTGCTTTGGACATTCCACCTGGAGACTCTGGTGAGATGGTGGGCACCTGAGTGGGGGTGACCCAGGGCCTGGGGCTTCATGACTGACCTTCGAAGATGGGCTTGGACGACGTGTGTGTCAGGGCGGGGGCGGGGGGCACATGTGGCCCTGGTAATGGAGAGTGCAGCCCAGGCGTTCAAGGTCTCTCATCCACAGGGCAGAGCTGACTGTGGGGGTAGAAATCAGAAGGAGGCAGTTTATGGTGTCGTGGCAAGAAGGCTTTTCTACCTGCCACGTTGCCCAGCAGCTGCTCTGTGTCCTTTGAAGGTGGTGAGCCTCCCATCGCTGTCCGTGTTCAAGCAGAGGCTGGGGAAGCATTTATGGTGATGAGCAGAGCAGAGATTTTTGCACCAGGCTGAGGGTCACCTTGGCGGCTGGGCTGGGCTGGGAAGGGTGTCCCCCACTCCCTCTGCCCTGGAGACGAGGCAAACACTTGCTGGCGACCTTGGGCGCATGTGCCTGTGTCTCCAAATTGCCCACCCCAGCGGCTGGGGAGGGAGTACAGGCTGGCCCAGCCGAGGACCGAGATGGGAGCTGGTCGCTGGCGTGGACGGGTGTCCCTGATCCTGCAGGGGCGTCTGTGTCCATCCCCTCGGGGGCCGGCCCTCATCTGTGGAGGTGGGGACGTGGATTCTGTGACCCTTTCCCACCAGCGGGGGTGGTGGCTGGCAAGGACAGTGGCCTCCAAAAGGAGGTCTGGCCTCTTCCCTGCTCCTAGGGTGACCCCTACAACCTGGGATTTCCTGTGATGGGAGCATCTTTGTTGTTTATGGCAGACTCCAGACCACACCTGAGTCAGGGGTAGGGGCTTTGAGGGAGTGGGGGGCCCCCAGTGGTTAGGGGGTGGGATTGGAGTTCCCATTAGCCTTGCCCACGCAACAAGACCCCAACTCAAACCCTGACTCCAAAGCTTGGGGGGGGGGCCCCTAGTCAGCACATGGATGTGCTGGAGGGTGGAGGGTCCTGAGACGGCAGGGAGAGGACAAGAGCCCCCCATTGGGGGCCCTCCCAGCCGCCACCTGCCCCCATGCTGGCCCTGGCTTCTATTCACTTGGCTGTTATCAGCAGTGGAAGGCTTTCCTGGGTGGAGTGTGTTGGAGGGGTGCTGGGGGCCCCTTCTTTGCAGCCTGGTGGTGAGGAGTGGGGGTGTTCCGGGAACCCCGAGCTTGTGGCTGGGGTCCGAGTGAGGAGATCAGGTGGGGTCCAGCCCGCCTCCGGACAGAGCGCATTGGGACTGTGGTGTGGTGATCTGGGGCTGAGAGAAGACAGCATGGATGTGGGGGTCCAATTGTCTTCTATTGGGCCGCAAGACCTCACCCCATTTTCTACTCCACCCCTGATGGGAAAACGGGGGTCATGCCTAGCAGGGCCCCTGGCCTGTGGTGTTCGGTTGGCAGAGGGGATTTTGTGTCCTTTTGGTGATTCCAGATTGTTTCCAACAGTTGCCATTTTTCTCCTTCCCCACCCTTGCGTGTTGGGATAGTGGATGGAGCTGTGAGGGGAAGTGCCAGCCCTGAGAGCCCCCACCTTGCCCCATCCCCTCTTCCTTACACTGACTATCTCAGGACTTGCAGGCTTTGTTTAGGGTCCCATTGCCCTTAGTCCTCTCAAAGGCCTGGCCTCAGCCTAGTTTATACTCTAGTGTAAATGAGTGAGCATGTAGGGTATTTGTAGTAGGCTGTTGGAAGACTTCTGGGGTCCCCAAATCAGGGCTGTGTCTATTCATGGCTGTCTGAGCCCTGACTTACCTCCTTCTTCATCGTGCTGGTCACAGAAGGAGTTCTGGGTCACCTGCCTCCCCTACCTGCCCCACCCCCCACCCCCACCCAGGGACAGTGGAGCCCTGCCCGCAGCAGCCTGGGAGGCTGTTCTGCTGTGCCAGCACCACTGGACAACTGCTGGTGCCTCCCAGCATGTTCTGGGCATCTCCTGTTGCAATGCGGTTAGAGGTGGTTTGGAGCTAGGGGGCCCCCCCAGGAAACATGCTTCTAACCCTCCTCCATCTCTGTGTGTGGACCGTTTAAGTGGGAGCTTTTGTTGGGGTGACTTCAGGTCAGGTGTGGCCCACCTCATCAGGACGGGCCTTCGTGCTGCGCTGGAGTCCTTTATAAGTGGAATGAGATTGAGACAGAGAGAAAGCCATGGAAGGAAGAAGCTGACGGCCAGCAGATCCTGGAAGAGAAGAGGTGCAGTGTGCTCGGCCATGAGTCAGAGGAGCCAGGACCGAGGGCCATGCGGCCCCAGAGCGCATCTTCAGGATGGAAGCATTGCCCCGGTGGGCCTTGCTTTGGACGTCTTCCCAGCCTCAAAGCCACACACCAGGAGGTCGCCATTGTTGATGCGTTGGCTCGGTGCTTGGCGTTTGCTTGAGCAGCAAAGGAAATGGAAGCATGGCTCTTCTGGACGTTTTGGTCTACAGAGTGTAGGACCTTTCTGCCCTAGCCACCCGGAGGGCCCTCCACCCATGCTCCAGAACAGAGCACTTTGCCCCCAGCTTTTCCTGGGGGGTGGTCCCTGGGTGGTCTCTGGTCTCACCACCCCTCCCTGGTGTTTCCTGGTCCCATCGGCCATCTCCACCGCTGGACAGGCGGCATCTCCCCCGCCCCGCTCCCTAGGGCCCCAGCCCGGCCTCCTCTTCCTCCTAGCGAGCATCAGTGTCCCTTGGCTAAGTGCTCTCCAGCACCTTGTCCCTCTTCGTCCCGTGGCCTTACACGCATGGACACCCTGGCCACCTCGGGAGGCTGCCAGGACGGCTGCGTGGATGTGCTCCCGGCTGCACTCCTCGTGGGCCACGTGGAGCCACCATTTCATCCCGAGACCCCCTGACCTGCACTTCCATCCTCAGCCGTCACATGCCCTCCCGCTCCCCACACACCTCTCCCCACCATGCCATTGTCTTCCTGCGTCTGCAAACTCTAAAATGCAGGAAGAAAGCCACTCTTGGCTCTGCCTTTCTGTTCTCCCATCCTTCTCCGTCGGCGCCCTGCGTGCCTGGCAGGTGTACTGAGTTTTGTAAATATCAGCCTGACAATTGCAGCCAAACCAAAATAGAAATTTCCTGCGAGGACAGAGGGACTTCCAGTCGGTGTGCTGGAAACCGGTGAGAACCTGACATTTATTCTCCCCAGCTGGCGGTTCAGGGTCGAGACGATCCGTAACAAGCTGCACGGCAACCCCCAGGAGCCCCAGCAGCGGTGCTGGAATGTTCTCCGTGAGAAACGCCTCCTTTCCGGATCCACGTGCTCCCTCTGGGTGGATGCTCACCTCCTCAAACCTCACCTTCCTTCGCTTGTATTCTTAAGAGACTTCTTCGCAGAGGAAGCCGCAGCTACTATTTTTGTGTTTTTCTTTCTCCGGCAACATGCGAGTAGCATCAGCTCTCCTGCGAGAGTTACCGCGCAAACGGCGTGAGACGATGTGCGTAAGACACAGCCCAGCGCCTGCTGGCATGCAGCTCCTGCTAATCTGCGTGGGCTGGTAGTTTAGCACCCCGCCCCATCTTTTTCTCTCAGTGCAGCTCCCATCGATTTGGTTTTCCTAGCAAAATGCACACTCCTGCTTTTCCCTCTTCACGCGACTGCGCCAGGGCATCCCAGGGGCAGCTTCCCGGACTGACCGGGGCGGGGGGAGGGCGTTGGAAAGGGCTGCAGCTTGCAGCCCCTGGGATTTGTGCAATGCCTGTTGCCCCGTCCCGCCTCCTTCTTTACTGTTGAGGCTCCCCCGCCATCCTGCCTGCCTGCCTGTGCTTTCTTTTCTCCCTGCCGCCCCCATCCTACATGTCCGGTTAAAAATGGACACTGAATTGTGTTCAGCCAGCTCTGAGTGAGGAACGGGGAGTGTTCCTGGGTACAGCTGGGGGCTTCCAAGACGTCCGATTGTGGGTGTCACCCCCAGAGGTGCTGCAGGATTGGTCTGCGGTGTGTGTGGGGGTATTCTTGGGATTTTTAAGCACCCCTCCTCCCCACTCTGGGAGATTCTCATGGGAGGCCCAGTTGGGACCCTCTGCTGGGCAGATTGCAGAGTGGACTCTGCCTGCCTTGTTCTGAGGTCACCAGCCAGCGGATTCCATGGAGTCCAGCTCCCGTGAATTTCTGGTTTTATCCAGAGGGAGACGGAGAGGAGAAAGGGGGGCTGAGGCAGCACCCTCATGGGGAGCTTGGGAGGACTGGCCCAGGTGCTGGTGCAAGGCAGCTGCCCTCGCCCCCCACCTCCCCACCACCGCGGGATGGCTGCAGGAGGGAGACGCCCCAATCCCAGGCGCGGTAGGGGGAGGGTGCGGGTGCTGCAGCCGAGCGACCAGGGAGCCAGGTCCCGCACCCCAGGGACCAGGAACGTTCCCTCCCACAGCCCTCCCCACCCACTGCTTGTCACCACTTCACTCCTCCGGATTGCTGGCGGGCACGTTGCCCGGGCAACCAGAATGCCAGCGCTGTTGCTATCCTTCAGTTTCCTTCCAGCACTGGTGAAGGCTGTCGTGCAGCGTCCCCTGTGCCCTGGAGTTGCTGCAGATGCCTGAGGAAGGGAGATGGGACCCAGGCTCCCTCTGTCGCAAGGAAGGAGGGAGCTCTTTACAGCCCATCCCGCTGAGCGCTTGCTTCACCAAGAGCCCAGCTTGCAGTGTGTGCCCATGTCTTGCTGTGATGTAGGTACCCACGTCCACCCCGTTTTGCAGATGGGGAAACGGAGGCCCAGAGAGGCCATGCAGAGTGTCCCAGGCCACACAGCCAGCAAATCACTGTGCTGAGATTTGAAGCATGGCAGCTGGCTCTGAGCCCCCCTTGCATGACTACCACACGGGGTCACTTCCAGAACAATCAACAATGCCCCTGGACATTGCTCAGTGTCCCCTGGGGGTCAGAATGCTCCCCAGGTGAGGACCCTGGCTGTACACAAATACTCTGGGCGCTATCATCTTCTGCAAGAGGGTGCTAGGCAGTTAGCTGAGATACCCATGCTCACTGCTGGGTGCTGGCAATTAGCTTAGCCCCCATGCCCACTGTTGGGTGTTGGCAATTAGCTGAGCCCTCCCATGCCCACTGGCTGCCGTATGGGGCGGGGGGAGGGTAGCACCTGCCAAGGGCACTGCCCACACCAGTCCCCTCCCTGAGTGCTCAGGCACACAGCAGATTTGCAGAAATTAAAGCCCCCGTGGCTACAGAAGGCTTTTTGGGGTTGGTTCTACATTTTCCAATATGCCTCTGGCCCATGGTCTAGAGAACTTGGGTTCCTGAGTCCTGGACACGGGGGCTGTCTTGGCTTCTGGGACTCGGCATGCATGCAATCTGGTTAATGAAGACTTGGGGTGAGTTTAGTGTTTGGGAAAATGTGGCCTGAGAAACAGGGATCCATCAGATGCCCCATGAAGGAAAGCAGTTCTGGGGTCAGACACATCTGGGGCTGTGGTAAAGACGCCTGTTCACCTGTGCTTGGCCTGTTGCTTCCCACATGTGCTTGACCCAGGGGCCTTTGGTCAATGCTCTTTGCCCCTCATGGGTGGCTTATGGAATCCACTGCTATGGGGTGGGCTGGGCCAGATAGCCATCATGTCCCTTCTCTGGACACTTGGAGACCCCCCCCCCCCATGAGGCTGGTGAATGCAGGTGGGTATCTGGGTGGGCTGGGCTTGAATGCGCTCGTAGCTCAGTGGCAGTGGCCTTGGGGAGGGTCCATGACCCAGCAGATGACCTTCCCACCAGCGCCAGCCCTGGGCTGGCTGGATGCAGGAGGGCTGGCGGGAGGCGTCTTCTTGGCGTCACTCTCTGCACTGCCCGTGCCCACACAGGCTCTGGACCGCCCCCCAGGGCTGGGAAGAAGCAGCCTGGGTCTCGACCGCTCTCATGGGGAAGGGCTGCCAAGGGGTCCCCAAAACACTGGGGCCACCCGAACACCATAGACTCTAAGACAGCGGTCAGGAGGCCTTACTTATCATTCTGGAGCTTTCCATCCAGCGCAAATGAATCATTCATACGGTGTTCCTTCTGGAATCAAATATCATGCGTGCTCGTCTGGCATACACGGGGGCCACTGAAGATGAAAACCTTCTAGGCAACCCCGAGCTCCTTTCTTGAAAGGGACGGATGTTTGTAACCGTGTTAAATCACGGGGTGGAGCGAGGACCGCCTCTGACAGGCCATTACATGACATCTGGCTGGGGATGCCGTGATAGTGAATCATGGCCTAATTTTTTTTCATTAGGGAAATTGAATCAGTGACTGCTTTCCAGTTGCCAAGGCAAACGGGTAGAGCCTGGGAGGCAGCTGGCCGTGGTCCCCAAGCAGGGCAGGGGTCTCTGCTCCTGGAGCAGAGGGCAACTTGCGCTGTCTCGGTGGTGACCCAAAGGGGGCCAGGGAGCTCCATCCAGGTGGCCTCCCGGCTGGCTCTTTCCTTGAGGGGTCAGAAAGGAAAAGTCATGAAAGGGCGCTAGCTTTGGAAGGTGGAATTCCTGTGGTACCAGGGGACCTGGAACAATGTAGAATTGGAGTACAACATAGGGACAATCGGTCCATCTCCATGCCGGGTTAATAAACTGCACATTTAGCAGGAAGAGGATGGGATGATGAGAGCGACCACGCTTGGAGGGTTACTCCATCCGGAGGCCGGGGGTGGGTGAGCATTGTCCCCAGTGCCCCCAGTCGGACGGGCTCTCAAGCCAAGGGCTTTCTGGGAAGGCCCCAGCAGCAACACCTGACCCCCAGGCACTGCCCCTTGGACTCTTCATCTTTGCAAAGACCACTGTAGACTGGTAGATCCACCTGTGCCCTGAGAATATATTTCCAGCTACCTCCTCCAGGCTCCCTCGGGATAAATCACAGTTAGTGTCCAGTTCTCTGCCTACGTGGGCAGGAGAAGAGGCTTCTCTGCCCTTTCTCAGAGCTGGAGGTTCAGGCTTCTGACCCCCAAACTCTAGCCATGTTCCCCAAAGCCTGAAGCCCTTTGCAAACCCAACGTAGGTCCTTAAGGCCAGGAAAGACACTGCCCCATTAACCCCACGGGCGCTGTTTGCAGCTGCCGCTTCCTCAGACTGGCCCCGTCCTGCTGCAGGCCTCCACTGGCTGTCAGCTTGGTGGGTTTTGAAGAGTTAAGAAAAGTAGGGTGCAGGATGGATTTCCTGGAGCTGCTGTAACAGATGATCACACGCCTGTGATTTTCTCACGGTTCTGGGCTCAGAAGTCCAAAATCAGGGTCTCGGCGAGCTGTTCCCCCTCTGAAGCTTAGTGGTCAAGCCCTCTTCGCCCCTTCCTGCTTCCAGAGGTTTGAGGCCCTCCTTGGCTTGTAGCCCCCACACTCCAGCCTGTGCCTCTGACGTCACATGGCCTTCCCCTCTCTGGGTCTGTTTCTACTTAAGGTCATATTCCCAGGACTTGATCCTGTCCTTTGTGGGGAGACGCCATTCAACCCACAACAGGCCTCCCCATGTGAGCCAGGCTTAGTGACCTTCCAAGAGTGGAGAGTGGGCAGGGCTGGGAGCCCCTTTGCCTGTTCAACCGGGCGATCAAGGCCAGCGTTGGCTGTGCTGGGTCAGTGCGAACAGCGAGGACCTGGGGGTGGGTGGGAGGGGATGGGCTGAGAAGGACGCTTGCCCACTGGGGTCACCTCCCCTGACCCTGCAGCCCCAGGCTGACCTCAAGGAGAACATCAGACCCATCCCAAAGGAGGCATGTCCTGCAGATGACCTGGCCGTGAAGGTCATCCCAACCAGGAGAGCCTGAGATGCAACCACAGCCCAGAGGGGGGAGACATGAGGAATGAATGCACTGGGGGTCCGATGGGCTCTGGGGGCAGAAGAAGGACATTCAGGAAAATCTGGAGACATCTGAAGATGTGGCGGGTAGCTGGACCATATGCCAATGTCCCCTTAGTGACGACAGACGTGGCCCCGGGAGGGGACACGAGGACACTGGGTGAAGCTGGGTGCTGGCCTTGTGGGTCTCCCTGACTTTGTTGAAAATCATAAACGCTTTTAAAATAAGATGTTTATTTAGACAAACCAGTCGAGACAAGTAGGGTGGAGGTTGGAAGCTATTGGGCGTGGTGAGGGAAGGCCTGGAGGGTCTCCCAGGGTCCCTGGGCACCATGTGAGTGGCCGCCCCTCGGGGGATGGAGCCCAGCCTGTCCTAGAACATGGACTTCTCCCTGTACTCCACCTGCTCTTCGGAACCACTTCTGGCTGCGTCCTATGAATTATGTGTCACAGGCCTGCGGGGGTCTCCCTGGAAGGTGGGAGGGACCCCTTGGCCCACCTGCTCCAAACGTCACAAAGGACTGATGGACAGTGTGGGCCTCGGCCATCAGAAGGAAAGAGCCCGAGTGCAGGCTCCCTTCTCCAGCACACACAGCCGGTCCTGCTCCGTCGTCCACGAGCCAGTGGCCTGTACCCTGAGACAGCCGAACAGAGGGGCTCCTCGGGTCCCCCAGGCCAGATGGGTACTCTGGGGGTGCCTGGCCAGCCCTTGCACAGGACGGAGAGGTCTGGCCCCTGTGGGCACCCCAGGACCCTTCCCACGTTTCCAAGATAGCGGAACACTGTGGAGCTCCATGGCCCGAGTCCTTGAGGGGCGGCCCACGTGGAATCCTCCAGTTCCGATTCTTATCTCTCCACGTGATCCAGCAAGTCAGATGCCAGCTGCTGGAAAGAGGCAAATCCTGCAAAATCCCCACTTGGGGGAAGGTGCAACCTTAAGTAGAAGAGATGTCTGTCTCCTTTAATTGACAGTGATTTTTTTTTTCTGTGAAGAAAATATACAGAAGATAACAAATTGAATCTCAATTCACTGAATCTTATTAAACTGATCTTGGGAAAAGATTGCCATGACAATTTAAGAGAGAGAAGCAGGAAAAGTTACAAATTAGACAATGAAATGGTTGGAGGAACAGCGCCCTATTTGGAGGCAATTGAGAGTGGGGGGAGGGGAGGTGGCCCGAGGAGTTGTTCTTCCTTTGGGGAGCCGGGGCTGGAGGCAGAGAGAGACCCTTCGCGCCCACCCTTCGCAGGACTGGGAGGAGGTGGCCAGACCTTCCAGCAGGGAAGCGGCTCCCCCAGGGACTCGCAGCCGGCACTGCATGGTGGGTCTGAAAAGTCAGCTGTCGCACACCCATTGCGGCCTCCCCGCAGCTCGGACAGGGCCAGCCCGAGCCTCTGGCTCCCTCTCCTCCATCCCACCGCCAGTGCCAAGGCCGCCATGCCATGCGCCCCCAAACTGGTCCCCCTGCCATCTGCACACGTCCACTCTCCGGCATGCTTCTCTTTTATTTTTATTGAGATATAATTTTCTTTATTGAGACATGTCATTGGTTTCACCCTTTTAAAAGTGTCCAAATTCATTGGGTTTTGGAATATTCACCCTCTAATTGCGGAACATTTCCATCAAGAAACCCCCTGCCCATTCTCCATCGCTCCCCATTTCCCCCTCCGCCAGCGGCATCCAGTAATCTGCTCTGTCCCTATAAATTTGCCTATTGTGGACATTTCATGTAAACCTCTATGGATTCGCTTATTCTGGATATTTTGTGTAAATGGAATCATGTGCTATGTGGTCCTTTGTGCCTGGTCTCTTTTGCACCCAGCCGTGCTTTCGAGGTTCCTCTGTGCCATAGCAGGGATGCCCTTTACGGCTGGAGAGTGTCTGGCTCTGTGGGGAGACACGCCTGCTCACCCGGCGGGACGTGGGGGGCACAGGCGTTACCTGCGCCTCTGGCTGCCGTGAATCCCGCTGCTGAGAGGCCGTGGGTGTCCAGGCTTCCATGGGCACGTGTGCTCGCAGCTCTCCTGGGTGTGTCCTGGGAGAGGACCCGTTGGGTCAGGTGGAGACTGTATGTCCTTTAGGGCGATGGCTGAACTCTTTCCCAAAGTGGCTGCCCTGTTGTGAGGGCCGCATCTCCCCACCTCCTTGCCAGCACATGGAATGGCCCGTCCATTCAATTCCAGCCACCCTGGGGTGTGACATGGGCAGGCACGTGCCCAGCAGGCCTGAGGGCTAGTGGGGTCTGTTGGCAGCTGGGGGGGCCCCCTTTTCACGGATGGGTGGGAAATAGCTGGCGCCCCCAGCCCCTCTGGGGTGAGAGGACAGGTGGGTACCCCACCCTGGAGCGGAGCAGAGCCAGAGAGAAGACGGGCTGGGGTCCCGGCTGCTCCCCTTCCCGTGGCCCTGGGATGCCACCCCCCATTGCCAGAAACCTCCAGACTGTCCCAGGACCCAGGGGGCCCCGATGGCATCTCAGGTCGGCGAAGCAGAGGGTCCGGGGCCTTGGAGACCCCCGGAGGGTCCTGTAGTGGTGACCTCGAAGGCCCTAGAGGGGCTCTCTCTGCCTCCTGGGCTTGCCGTCCCGGGCTGCTGGGCTGGGGCCTCTGTCCTTCCTCGCCCCCCACCCTGCTCTCTTTATCTTGCCCCTCAGCAAAGCTGCCACTTTAGAAAGGAGAAAACTGGACTTGAAAAAGGGAAAACAGATCAAACTCTCCCCACAGTTGCCATCGCTTGGCTTTTCTGTGTAACAGCCAGGTGACTCGGAAATGAGGCGGTTCCCATGGTAACCAATCACAGCTTACGACTGGTGAAAAATCACCGAAATATCCTGTCTGTGAAGTTCTGCTGGGGCAGGCCGACTAGAGCTTGGGTGCACTGTGGTTAATTTCCTTAGGATGCTGGGCGCCGGGCGCCGGGCAGGCTCACCAGGGCTGCCCTTCTCACACAACACCGACACACATGCAGCCACACACAGTCTCACAGACACATGGTCACACACTAACACACACAGGCACACTGACACACACATGTATGCACACCGTCTCACAGACACACAGTCACATACTGACACACCCATTCATGGGCACATGGACACACACATGCAGTCTCACACACATGGACGCATTGAACTACATACAGACAAACATACACACATGCTGACACACTCACAGACACACTGATGTACTCAGACACACACAGACACTGATATACACACTAACACACATGCACACATGCAGTTACACACACACACATTGAAATACACACAGGCACACACACACAGATGCACAGAGATGGACACAGACACACACACACACACATACTCACACACTATGATGCATTTATTTTTAGAATTGTGCTCAGCCTCATAAAGCACAGCGTCCAGCTCCATGGCTTCTGCAGACCTGCCTCTGAGCAGCCAGGCCTGGGACCAGGGGCGTTGCCCCCACCTGAGCCCCTCACCCACCGGTCCCGTCCCACCCCCAGAAGTCACTGTGGTTTCTGGATCCCTTTGAACCTTCAGACAGGAGGCTGGCGGCAGGTGCTTCTGACTGGCACATCATGGCCCAGGCGCCCCCACCTTCTCGGCTGGGCTCTGCTGGGCCTTGGGTTCCCACGGCCCCCAGCCCGGCAACTCTAGATGCCCCCTGCCGCTGATGGAGGCCCCGAGGTCCCGGCTACCACCCGTGCCCCAGCTGCGGCCCTATTCCCCTGCAGCTCAGCCGGAGCTGGGTGAACCGGCTCTGCCCTCTGCACCGCCCCCGGGAGCTGAGGAGGTGGGTGAAGGGGCATTGCAGGGAGTCTGTGCTGCAGGCAAATGGGGAGAGCCAGCTGTGGGCAGGGCCGGTGCCTGAGCGAGGTGGACATGTGGCACTATGCACTTACCTGGGGGCGTCCCACCTCCCCCAGGGAAGTCCTGAGAAGCCGCACAAGAAGCTCCCCCCGTGCACAGCATGGCTGCAGCAGGCCTGCTTGCGAACATGCACTCAGTTCGGATCTGCAGGGCGAGGCCCCCGGTGGTGTTTGCAAAATGCCCTCCACAGAGCGAGTGTTCAGGAAGGGCCGATCCCCAATGCGCTCGGGCACCCCGAGGGCCTGAGGTGCCCAGGCCCTTCCAAGCCTTGGGAGGCAGTTGGTGGACCCCGATCCCCCTGCCTGAGTCGGGGAACATCCGTCCGGTGGAGGGAGAGCCTGCGTGGCAGCCAGAGGCGTGGATGCCCCAGCTCTGCCATTTCTGTACCAGCCTCTCCCTGGAGGTTATTGCCGGTAAAGGGCCAAGGCTTTGGGCCTATCTGCAGGGTCACCTTGTCAGGACTAACCTCGGGGAACCCAGGAGGCTCAATCTCCCTCCCAGGCAATGGACTGTCCAGGTATCAGGGAGAAAGGAAGCGCCAGGCCTGGGGTGCCGGGGTGATGGCGCCTTTGGCACGTGCACTTGGCGCCTTTCTTTTAAGGCGCTGATGAAAAAGCGCCCTTGGGTGGGCCTTTGGAGTGAGGTAACGATGGGCTTTGGTCTCCCTTTACAAGGTGGGATTTGCTTGTATTGCACAAAAGGGAGTCTCCGCGGGTGGGAGCGGTGGGGGGAGGTCGCCGGGCAGGTGGGGCGGGGTCCGCCCCCGCTGACGCCTCTTCTCTCTCTCCCGCGCAGTTCCATGTGCGTCCGCCGGCCGGGCTGCGCCCTAGGAAGCCGTGTTTGGATACTTATAGCCATGTTCCAGCTCGCCATGGAGCTCCCCGCCTGCGAGTCCCTGGGCCCCGGCCCCGAGCTCCGGCTTCTGCCGCGGCTGCCGCACCGGACCCCGCGCGTGTGGAGCGCCAGGAGTGGACAGCCGGCGCGCCTGCCCGCGCCCCCCTGGAGCCCCCGGGCGGCCCGCGTGGAGCGCGCGCACGCGCAGACGCAGGGCCCCCGCGCCAGGAGGCTCCGCAGGCCCAGGGACCAGGCGGCCGCCCTCGCGGCCAGAGCGGGGCTGCCCAGACCTCCGGCCGCGGCCCAGGCCGGCCCCTCCGTCGCCTCCTCGGCCTCGTCCTTGTCGCCGGCGGCGGGCGGCGGGCCCACGGACCCCCCGAGCCTCCTGCGGCGGGGCCGGAGGCAGCTGCAGGGCCGCGGGCTCAGCGCCTTTGACTCCAGGGCCGGCCGGCCCACCACCGAAACGGAGTTCATTGCCTGGGGGCCCACGGGCGAGGAGGAGGGGCTGGAGCCCCCCACCCTCCCGGGCCTCTACGGCCCCACCACCGTCTCCACCTTACAAACGCGGAAGACCACGGCGGCCACCGCAGGCGCCACCCCCGCCGGCGCCACCACCGCCTCCGCGGCGCTGCAGACTCGCGGGCCCACGGGGGCGCCCGGCCCCAGGAGCGGGGTGCCGCTCGGGGTTAGCACAACGGAGCCTTCCACCAGCCCCAGCAGCAGCGGCAAAGGCGTCAAGCCCCCGAGGATCCCGGGGGAGACCTCAGGTACACCCGCCGTCTCTTCTGGGCTCGGTTCGTGGGGCGGGGCGATGCCGTGGCGGTGGGGCGCGGGCGGGGCGCTCCTGTGGGTGACTCCGAATTCCTCAGTGGCAGAACCGAAGACTAAGGCAGGAGGCCAGGATTTGGGGTGTGGGGCGTAGGGCCTCGGGAGCCATGGAGGTGCTGGTTGTCTGCGACCTCGCACACTCACCTGCATCTGTACTGGCAGGTGCCAGCAGTGCTTCTGAAGGCTGCCCTGGCCGGTGGGAGGGAGAATGGGGGGTTTCCCTTAGCGTCCACCGTGCCTCGGTCCGGGGCTGGCCGGCCCAGATGTGCACTGAGCCAGAGCGTCCTCTCCGGGCTGGTCCAAGGAGTGAGTTGCAGACACATCACAGGACAGAGGGAACCAGGCCACGCGGGTGCTTCCAGCTGAGTTTTCTAGGGTGTGGGACCCATTCGGGGTAACGGTCAGATTGACCTTGGCCCCCCCCCCATTAGGAATTGCTTTAAACAACAGGAAAGGCCAAAGCCAGGCCAAAGGAAGAACTTCCCGTGGTGTCACTGGGCTCTTTAGAAGCAGCAACGCAGGTCGGGGAATGGCTTTTCCCTGCAGTGCTGGGAAGACAGAGATGAGTGCAAATGGCTTGCTTCTGTGGCTGCTCTTCTCCCAGCTGCATGTGTCCAGTGATGGTCCTTTGGCTGTGAGATTACTGTCTGTGTAGTTTCCTTTCTTCTTTTTTGCTACTGTACCTAGTTCTCCGATTGCTTCAAAATGATTAACCCCGGAAAATCGCCCCTGAACAGGTGACCGTGGGAGCGGGAACACCTTCAGTTCACCCCCAGACAGGCTTAGAGCCCTAGGCCCTGCCGGCCCTGCCTGTGTCCAGCTCCACTGGCCTCTGAGCAGGCGCTGGCTCCAGCACCCCAGAGACTCAGATGGTCACATGTGGGCAAAGAGCAAGATCTGCCAACTTCCTCAAATTGCAAGCAAGCTTCAAGGCGTAAGCCCAGAGGGCCGGGGTGGCATGGCCTGCGGCTCTGTACAGCCTGCTCCTCTGCACCCTTGGCGGCTGGGGCTGCGCTGGCCCCACACGTTATTTTTTGGAATCAAGGGGAAAGAAGAAAGTTGTCCTTGGGGACTGAGTTGCACCGTGAGCTGTTTCCCAGGCATCCCGAGGGTGGACTCCACCTTCTCTTTTAGACCTTGGGTGCTGTCCGTCGCACACCTGGGCAGGCAGGTGATGGCTTGCAATTGAACAGGTGTGCCTGGGGTGGATAGCATTGGTCCTGCAGGTTCACGACTCACCTCCCTTCACTTCACCTACCAGGGAACCTATGGTTTTGATTCCGAGTTCCTCTTCTCTAGTGAGCAACATACCTGTGAAAGTAGAGCCTGAGCTCTGTCCAGGTGTCCATGAGCCCAGGAGCATCGTGGACATGAGTTTGGGAATGCATAGGTTGTCTCCCACGTCTCAGGGGCCCTGCGATTCATCATCTCGCGTCAGGTGCCTTCAAGCAGCTTACAAAGCATTTGTTTTTACTTCAATGCAATCTCCAGATATCATATCCCATAATTTAGTTTTGCGCTCATTTCCTTCCCATACGTTACTTACTATATAGACGAGGCATGGATGAGGAAGCAAGTTCCCATTTATTCCAGATTACATTTGCTATTACCAAAGTTAAACCGCTGGGACAGCATTATAAAGGCTTAGCAAATTAATTCACAGTACATTGGATGTCGCTAATCCAACTCGACAGATGCTTATCTTGGAAAAGATTTATGGTTCATAATATAATCTGGTGCTAGATTAATTTGTTTAGCAAAACACATTTAAAAGGGGGAAAATATGCTTGTCTGCTTCTAATGCAGAGAAATGCTAACTCTGAAAGCAGAGAGGGGAAAAGTGGTGTATTGAGGCCCTGTTTCTCAGCCACACAGCTGCCTCAGCTTCCAGCCAAGGCCGAGGCCAGGGAAAGAGGAAATGCTGAGCTGATTCCCACAACCAAAGTGTTAAGCAAAGACGCGAATTAGACCCAAGTCCTGGGGAGTCATTCAAGTCAGACTTTGGGAAGGACTGTCTGGAGTTGGACAAGGGAGCCATTTGCTTGGGCTGCTGAGGGCCAGTTGCCTTACCTGGGTCTCTCAGGTGGGGACATGTCAGAGGTGGGCAGGAAAACTCAACTGCCAAAGCCTGCCTTGATGGAAGGGGTAGAGGGGAAGGGGCCTGAGATCTCAGGAACCCCCTTGCCTTGGCCGTCATTGATGAGGTGGGCCTCCTCTGGTTTGTGGAGAGTGAGCTCCCT
Organism: Myrmecophaga tridactyla; assembly: GCA_004026745.1. Lineage (NCBI taxonomy): Eukaryota > Metazoa > Chordata > Mammalia > Pilosa > Myrmecophagidae > Myrmecophaga > Myrmecophaga tridactyla. Next base: position 64,592 of record PVIY010010325.1, read on the forward strand.
ACTCACTCTTCTCAGCCAGGACTTAGGGTGGCCAGGGCAGTCTTGGGATTGCAGAGCTGAGGTCTGGGGGGCTGCATATGCTGCAGTGAGTGGCGTGTGCTTCGAGGATCCAGATCTGGTATGAATTGGACACTGCCTCATGGGGTGGGTGGCCCTGAAAGGATTCCTTTCTCTCTTGGTCTCCTTTCTTTTATCAGCAAAATGGAGGTAAGTAACGCCTCTCCTAAATGGCCACTGTGAGGATTTGATGAATCAACACAGAGTGCAAAAGACTGATACGAGATCCCCCATTGGCATCAGGTGTTTTATACCCAGCCAGAGTGGCCAGAAGGACTCTCATAGTTGCTCGTGTCCAGGGCAGAGCAGGCCACCAAGGACACCTCACCCAGCTCAGCCCAGTCACTGTTTGGGCACATCAAGGTCTGCAATTAGGGTTTTAGGAACCAAAAAATGTGCTGTCCGAAGAGGGCTCTTTGGAATCAGATTTTGGGATTTGTTAGTTTTTTTCTTGCTTTCATAGAGAAGTGTTTGGAAGGCGCATATTACATTGTTTTGTGTGTCAGGCACTGCTGGGCATGATAATTTGGGGATTATGAAGTCCATCTTTTGGGGATTAGGAATTCCAATCCATGGAATGCCTGCTGGAATTGTCAAAACCCCTCCCCCAGAAATCACCCCGCAGGTGAAATAGCTGTGAAAACTCTCCTCATCTTAATCTAGTGCGTAAGAGTCCCATTGCCTGCCTTCAAGTTCCTGGCTTCACCTCTTATTTCTTGTGTCAGCTTGGGGAACTTATTTGTCCTTCCAGTGCCACATGGAAATAGTAGAGGACCATCTCGTCATGTTGCTGCAGAGATTAAAGGAGATAGTACTTTTTGAGTGCTCAGGGCCAGCCACGTAACAGCTGCTGAGAAAGTTTTAGCTGCTGGTAAGAGGATGATGGTGATGACGGTGACAGCAGTGATGGTGAGACCATGATGGTGGTGCTGATGACGGCGTCACCGTCACCATCACTGTCACTGTCATCACCATCGTCCTCTTACCAGCAGCTAAAATGATGACGATGATGGTGACGATGATGATGGTGGTGGTGATGATGGTGTGGTGGAGAAGGTGATGGTGGTGATGACAGTGACGATGATGGGGATGGTGATGATGATGGTGATGATAACGATGATGATGGTGTGATGGAGATGATGGTGGTGGTGACGGTGATGATGGTGGTGATGATGATGATGATGATGGTGATGATAGTGATGATGGTGATGATGATGATGATGGTGATGATGGTGTGGTGGAGAAGGTGATGGTGGTGATGACAGTGACGATGATGAGGATGGTGATGATGATGATGGTGATGATGATGATGGTGACGATGATAACGATGATGATGGTGTGATGGAGATGATGGTGGTGGTGACGGTGATGATGGTGGTGATGATGATGATGATAACGATGATGATGGTGTGATGGAGATGATGGTGATGATGATGATGATGGTGTGATGGAGATGATGGTGATGATAACGATGATGATGGTGTGATGGAGATGGTGGTGGTGACGGTGATGATGGTGGTGATGATGGTGATGATGATGGTGATGATAGTGATGATGGTGATGATGATGATGATGGTGTGATGATGATGATAACGATGATGATGGTGATGATGGTGTGGTGGAGAAGGTGATGGTGGTGATGACAGTGACGATGATGAGGATGGTGATGATGATCATGGTGATGATGGTGATGATGATGATGATGGTGTGATGGAGATGATGGTGGTGACGGTGATGATGGTGGTGATGATGATGATCATGGTGATGATGGTGATGATGATGATGATGGTGTGATGGAGATGATGGTGATGATGATGATGATGGTGTGATGGAGATGATGGTGATGATGATGATGATGGTGTGATGGAGATGATGGTGATGATGATGATGATGGTGTGATGGAGATGATGGTGATGATAACGATGATGATGGTGTGATGGAGATGGTGGTGGTGACGGTGATGATGGTGGTGATGATGATGATGATGATGATGATGATGGTGTGATGGAGACGATGGTGGTGATGACAGTGACGGTGACGATGATGGTGATGGTGGTGATGTTTATGATGATGGAGATGATGATGGCTGATATTGTGGAAATTTGGTGACACTAGCTTTATTGCTTCATCCTGGGGACATCCGATGAGGTCCTTTGATGAGGTCCCCTAGGCCTGACCTTGGCGTTTTGTGCAGGGGTATAGTCGGTGCTCACCAGGAGCCAGCTGGGCTGGGAAATCACCTGGCACAGGTTCGCTGAGGCTTTGTGCCCAGCCTCGCACGGGTGGTGGCAGGGGGCGAAGGTCAGAGGAGTCAGGAGCTCACTTGAGTTCCTTAGAGGAGGGCTTCCCACGGCCCGGCCCCTTCCCCCTGTGACAGCTCCCTTGCTGGTTGTGTTCTGAATCCCAAATCACAGAGTTTCCCGGGAGAAAAACTGGAAAGCAGTTTCCTGGGCTTTTATTTTAAAACTAGCAAGTGAGCTGATGGGAAATTGAAGCCAACAGAATAAGCCCACTAGGGGAGAGCCTGGTGCGTTGGCACTGGGCATACACGTAGCGCTCAGTAGAAGTTCCCCAGAGCTACTCTGCTTCTGTCCAGCCTGCACCTGGGCCGTGCTGCCCTCCAATCTGTCGTGACACTTCTGGTGCTGTCACGAAATGAAGATTTTCACGTCTCTCCCAGGCGCCCCACTAAGGAGAGGTAATGAAGTCCTTTGGATCCCCATCATTATTCAAGGTCTGTGCTTGTTCGGATCAATCACGTATCAGTGACACTCAGCAGCTCAAGGATGCAATGGCTCAGATGCCACCCGGTCCTGCCTAGTAATTTCTACATTGGAATTCGCTCATGCATTTCCAAGGATGATTTCCAAGTTGCTTTGTCCTTGTCTCCGGGAGGCCATCGGTGTCCTTTAGCAATGTCCCTTTGTAAGCACAAGGGACAAGCTGGTGTCATCTTATCTGCACCTTGATAGCCAGCTGACCTGAGTGGGGGAACCGGCCGGCCCGTCTGAGGAGCAAGTCTCATTAGGATGAAATAGTTTCTAAATACCAGAATCAGAGCAGCAGGAATTGGAGGCAGATGTAACTGGGAGACAGGCTTCTTCTCTTTCTGTGTAAAGCTGCAACGGCAGTTTAAATGCTGCACCCCTTTAATTAGGTTGCTGGGTATTTGCTACCAGGGAACCAAACCCGTCCTTAATATAAAAACATTTGAGGCAAATGACTCATGAGCTTCCAAAGTTTTGAGTAGCTTAAATGGGATAAAAGCGTCAAAAAACAAATAAGTGTTGGAAGCTCTACTGAACATCCCATACTTTGTAGCTGGTGAGACTGGCCTTGACGGTTTTGATTGGGGTTTTCCTGATGGAGCTGGCATGGCACTTCCTGCCCGTTGTAGTTTTAGGTGGAGACCGGTGGCACTGCAGACCGAGGCTGGATTGCTTGCCAGCTGGTCTCTGGACTGGCCTGCTTTGTCTTGTGCTGATGCCTCGGAACGTGTCCCTCTGCTTTTGCTGAGCGAAGTTGTGTTCACACCAAATAGACAAATGGGCTCCGTCTCATTAAAACCAGCCTCCAGCCTCCTATAGGTGATGCTCTGGCAGGCTTCCTTTTATTTGCCTTTCCCTTGCTCCTTGTTCCAACTTATTGCATTTCCTGCTTCTCAAGCTTCCTGTTCCCCCAGGGCCTCGTTCTCCTTCTAAGAGCACATTAGGGAGGCGGAAGTGTCTTTAATTCTTGGAGGGCCGTGTGCTTGTCCTAATGTACTTTGTATCTAGGAGATGCCAAGCTCAACTGTCTTGGGCTCCTTTGCCAGGGAAGGCCTGGAACTTCAGCCCTCCATCCTGCTTGGGAGTTTGCAGCAGAAAGAGGCCCAGTGGATTCAACCCTCCAGCCCGAAATAGCTGTCCTTTAGGGTGGCGTTTCAGGCTGTTCTGGCAGGCTGGGGAGCCGAGAGCCATAGGGGCCTTTGAATAGTGAAATTACACAAAGCTTGTCTCCCTAGCATTTGTCTTTCCTTACGCTGTACAAGTTCACTAAATACTGGATTGATCCCAGATCCGTTTGACATATCTGATTGGATTTACGATTCTCATCTACTCACAGTGGAGTGATTCAAAGCGCTGAGATTAAATATCAGACAGAAAACCGTTTTGGGGATTTTTATTTGACTCTGTGAAGAGGGCTGGTTTGATAATTTCTGGTTTCTCGACCAGCTGCTCAGCGAGCCAGTGTTTAGTGTTTCGTTTTCATCAAATGCCACCTTCTGTGTGGGGGAGGGGCCGAGAGATGGAGATTGAAGCCCCTCGCCCTCTTTTCAAGGAGTTTGGAAAGCTATTTGGGAAAGTGAGACAAGCAAGGACAAAGCCGAGCAAGAAATGACAAGTGAGGACAGCAGAGGAGCGGTCCCTGAGCACAGCTTTGTCAGCTGTGTGGTGCCAGATATACTGAGGGTTGGGGCC
>PVIY010010326.1:0-69043 GCA_004026745.1 Myrmecophaga tridactyla
GTAAGCTTAGCCTATCCTTTGCGGGGATAAGTTTCTTCTGAATAAACCCCAAGATTGAGGGCTAGGCCTGTTGCTTTGGTTGTCCCCACTGCTTGCAAGAATATCAGGAAGTCTCCACTTGGGGAAATTGGATTTTCCCCCTTTCTCACCATTCCCGTAAGGGGACTTTGCAAGTGCTTTTTAGTCACTGTTCAAATCACTCTCAGATTTATCAGGGTATCACTCTGGACAAACCTACAGAATCTCATGCTCTAGTCAAGGTTCCATGTACTTATGGTGCTCAATTAAACTGTCAACGTAAGTTATATTAGGAAATGTGCTAGTCAAAATATAAATTTCGTACCAAATAAACATTTTTTGCTTTAGTCTTACACATAAATTAAAGTTTTAAAATATGAATTACCATCTGTTTTCAACAGCTTGCAATATTGACATTCCTTTGTTCTTCCTCATGCAAAAACAGTTTTTAATTTGTACATTTAGTTACTATCATTGTACACTCTAGGCATTCCTAGATTATACCATCTCAGTCTTTATCGTCTATCTTTCCTTCTGGTTTCATTTGTGTCCCCAGCCCTCCTCCTTCTATGATTCTCACATTCAGCTTCATCCACTGTACTAACATTACTGTATTACAGTTAGGTAGTATTGTGCTATCCATTTCTGAATTTTTACAATCAGTCCTGTTGCACAATCTGTATCCTGTCAGCTCCAATTAGTCAATATCTACCCTATTTCTATCTCCTGATGGTCTCTGTTCTTAGCTGAAATTCTCCAAGTTCATTCACTCATGTTAGTTCATATCAGTGAGACCATACAGTATTTGTCCTTTCGTTTCTGGCTAATCTCACTCAGCATAATGTCCTCAAGGTCCATCTATGTTGTCACATACTTCATCATTTTATTCTGTCTTACAGCTGCATAATATTTCATCGTATGTATATACCACAGCTTGTTTAGTCACTCATTTGTTGATGGACATTTTACCTGTTTCCATCTCTTGGTAATTGTAAATAATGCTTCTATAAACATTGGTGTGCAAATGTCCTTTTGTGTCCTTGCAATCATGTCCTCTGAGTAGATACCTTGCAATGCTATTGCCTGATCATATGGCAATTCTATACTTAGCTTGGGGAAGAGAATTTTTATGCCCCATTCTGTCACCAACAGTGTAGCCAGGGGCTGGCTTGGAGTATGGAGAGAGCAATTTACTGGTCTTTACCGTAATTTATGAGCCTCTTCTTCCCACTCTTCTGTGGATGGAGTGCAGTGTTCTACTCTGCTTGAAGTTTCAAAATAGTTGGTTCAGACAGTTCCTGTCTGTTTAATAGTTGTTTTGATGGTAGGAATGAATCCTGGAGCTACCTACTCCACCATCTTTCCACAGTCCTCATCTAGACTATGTTTAACTCTTTGAGGAACTTTCAAACTGTTCTGCAGTGGTCTTGCCATTTTATGATCCCACTCACCATATATGTGTTCCTGTTTCTGCATCTTCACTAATGGTTCTTTTTTTTTCTTTCCATTTTTTAAATAATAGCTATCCTAGTGGATATGAAGTTGTGTCTCAATGGTGGTTTGATTTTAATTTCCCTGATGACTAATGATGTTGAGCAACTTTTGATGTGCTGATTGCCCATTTATATATATTCTTTGGAGAAATAACTGCTTAAACCTTTTGCCATTTTTAAATTAGTTTGTATGCCTTTTTGCTGTTGAGTTGTAGGAGTTCTTTGTAAATTCTGGGTATTAAACCCATATCCAGATATATGGTTAGAAGTTATTTTATCCCATTCTGTAGATTCTTTTCATTTCTTGATAATGTCCTTTGATTCACAGAAGTTATAAATTTTGATGAAATCCTATTTTTATGATTTTCTTAGGTTACTTGTGCTTTTTGTGTTGTAAGAAATTTTTGCCATATCCAAGATGATGAAGATTTTCCTCCATGTTACCTTCTAAAGGTTTTATGGTTTTAGCTCTTATATTTAAATCATTCATGCATGTTGGTGTAATTTTTTGTATATGGTTTGAGGTAGGGATCCAATTTCATTCTTTTGCATGTGGAAATCCATTTTTCCCAATATCATTTATTGGAGATTCTGTTCTTACTCCATTGAATAGACTTGATACCCTTGTCAAAAATCAGTTGGTCATACATTTATGTACCAATGTTTTCTTCTAGTATTTACTCAGAATATGTGTTTTCAGTTCTATTATTTTCATTATTATTGTTTACCTTAAGATCATTTCTCTTAAAATATGGAGTTTAAAACAGAACCTAAGACTTTAATAAATACTTACTGTTACTTTTTGTTTCTGTTGCATTACACCACTGAAAATGGACAGAAGATTAAATATTTTCTTCAATATTTGTTCATATAATAAATAATCAGTTTGGGTGACATGAACTTTTAAAAACTATTATCTGACTTCTATTTTCTAGATGACTATGAAGACTGGAAAAGGATGGGTAGATGTTGGAAATGCTGTGATTGCTGATGAATTTTTTCATGCTGCCATGGTTGTAAGTTACCATTAATTTTTATGTAAATTTTTTATATTTTTATTCATATGTATTATATGTTCACATACCATGTAATCATCCAAAGTGTAAAATCAGTGGCTCACAATATCATCATATAGTTGTGCATTTATCATCACAATTGACTTTTTTTTCCTTCTTGTGAAAAGTAACATATATATAGAAAAGCAATAAATTTCAAGGCACATTGCCTCAACATTTTGTTGTAGAACAGATTTCAGAGTTTGGTATGGGTTACAATTCCACAATTTTAGGTTTTTACTTCTAGCTGCTCCAAGATACTGGGGACTAAAAGAAATATCAATATAATGGTTCAGCAATAATACACATTTGTTAAACTGTACCTTCTCTGTATAATTCCATCATCACCTTTGAACTTTCCACCACTCTTTAGGGGTAATTGAGCTATGTCCATTCTTACTTTTTTGTTGGAAGGGTTTGTTGATAATATGGGATATGGAGATGGAACTAGTTCATGTTCTGGAGAGGCTGACCCCTCTGCATTTCAGGGCTTATTTGGTCCAGAGACTTATCTGGAGGTTGTAGGTTTCTGGAAAGTTATTTTCTTAGTGTATGGAACCTTTGAAGAATCTTATATAACAACCTAGGTGTTCTTTAGAGTTGACAGCAATTGTTTTGGTTGGGGTTTTGCAAGTTATGATAGATAGCAGTGTCTAACTGAAACTTGCATAAGAGTGAGCACCAGAGTGGCCTCTTGATTCTATTTGAACTCTTTCAGCCACTGATAATTTATTTGTTACACTTCTTTCCCCCTTATTCATCATGGTGGCATTGTTGATCCCATGGTGCCAGGGCCAGGTTCATCTCTGGGAGTCATCTCCCATACTGCTGGGGAGACTTTCACCCTTGGATGTCATGTCCCACATAGTGGGGAAGACAATGGTTTCACTTGCAGAGTTGGGCTTAGGAGAGAGAGGCCACATCTAAGCAATAAAAGAGGTTCTCTGGAAGTAACTCTTAGGCATACCTATTGGTAGGCTAAAGTTCTCTGATACCTACATAAGCTTCACAAGAGCAACCCTCAAGTTGAAGGGCTTGGCTTATTGAATTGGGTATCCCTAATGTGTAACACAGTATCAGGGGTTTCCTTGGTGGTAACGTTTAATAGTTCCACTTTTTTCCTCTCATCCCTTAAGGGACTTTGCCAGTACTTTTTATACTGTTATCTGCTTAATATACTCTGGGATTTATTTGTATAAGTTACCATTACCTTCTAGCCTTAGCAAAAATTACTAACAGCTATTGTTATTCTAATTGTTTTGCTGTATTGTGGTTTATTTTCCAGAATCTGGAGCGATTATATGTCAGATTAATGGAGGGGAGCTCCACTGAGGCCCACTTGACCATGCAGAAGATTGCTGTAGAGCGAGATCTTTTGAAAGTGCTTTCTTATCAGGCTGAAGCAGTAGGTATCATAGTTACCAGGAACTTGCATTGGGGCATTTTGTATAAGTAAAGGCAAAATTCATGAGATATAATCTATCAGAAGAAAGTCAGATGTCACTAGCCTTGTAGGATCTTATATTTGACTTTTAAAAAATCTCATATCTGAAGGTCACTTTACAAATAGTAATTGGTATCTGTGTGAGGGTGGATGCGGTTGAAAAGACATATATAGTTAAATGTCATTTTCAAACTGCAAAAAAAATACCTGCCATTTGATTTATGGCAGCAGACTACTTGAAACAGCTGTCTGTGTTTGAGGGTCTTTTTATATTCATAGTCTGCCTAAAATATTTGCCTGAAAAGAGACTTCTCATTTACAATTGTCCTGGGTTGTTTGCCAATGTTTTCCAGAATTCTGTGTCTGTTCCTCAGTGTTCAAAGTTGTGCTTTAGCTCTCTTTGGCTTGTGAGTTTCCTACTTTATGTCACCATGCAGTTAAATGTGATTTCCAGTTGACGAAATGTAAGTTGCGATGAGTTTTTTTTCTCTGATTACATAATTCTAGAAGTGAAAAAGACCTTAAAAATCATCTAATGTAATCCCCTTATTTTTATTTTTTAATATCCTTACTAAGATAGAACTCACATACTATAACATTCACCCATTTGAAGTGAACAATTCAGTGGTTGTAGTATATTAACCCCAAATAGAAAACCTCTACCCCTTAGCTGTAACTTCCATTCCTCCCAACCCCAACCGTAGCAAGCACTAATCTACTGAATCTATAGATGGCTTATTCTGACATTTTGTACAAATGTGGTCTTAGTGATTAGCTTCTTCCACTTAGCACAGTGTTTTCAAGGTTAATCCATGTTGTCACATGCATCAGAACGTCATTCCTCCTTATAACTGAATAATAGTACATCATATATATATGCGCCACATTTTGTCGACCCATTCATCAGTTGATGGACACTTGGGGTGCTTCTTCTGTCTGTTGTGAAGAGTGCCACATGAACACTGGTTTGCAAAAATCTGTTTGAGTCCTTGGTATGTAAGAAGTTGCTTTTGTCTTACAATTTTCGTATCTCTCTCTCCTTGTCTTTTGCATTTGATAATATAGTCAATAAGTCACGGGATGTATTCTTCTTCATGTTTATCCTGTTTGCAGTTCTCTCAACTTCTTGGATATGCATATTTATGTCTTTTCCTAAGTTTGGGAAGTTCTCTGTCATTATTTCTTTGACTCTTCCTTTTTCACCCCTCTCTTTTTTTTTCTCCTTCTGGGATTCCCATAGTGCGTATATTCGTGCACTTGATGGAGTCTCATAGCTGACTTAAGCTATCTTTGCTTTTAATATTTTTTTTTCTTTCTGTTCATCAGCCTGACTCAATTCAAGTGTCTTGTCTTCAAGTTCACTGCTTCTTTATTCTGCTAGCTCTATTCTGCTCTTGAAACCCTCCTGGGAATTTTCTAAAACACTTTTTATTCTGATATATAACAAATATGAAAAATTAATAAATTTCAAAGTACATTGTAAGAAGTAGTTATAGAACAGATTTCAGAGTTTAGTATGGGTTACAGTTCCACAATTTTAAGTTTTTCCTTCTAGCTGCTCCAAGACACTACAGACTAAAAGGAATATGAATATAATGATTCAGCAGTCTTATTCTGTTTTAGTTAGCTGAAGCTGCTGGAATGCAATATAGCAGAAATGGAACAGCTTTTCAAAAGTGAGTTTATTAGGTTACAAGTATATAGTTCTAAGACCATGAAAATGTCCGAATTAAGGCACCAAGAAGACATTACTTCACTCAGGAAAGGCTGATGTCATCTGTAACACCTCTGTCAGCTGGGAAGGCACGTGGCTGGCGTCTCTGGAGTCTTTGGCTTCTGGATACCTCTCTCAGCTGGGATGGCACATGGTGTCATCTGCTACCTTTCTCTCCTCATTTCATAAGGCTTCCCCGGGGATGTTTTCCTTCTTATCTCCAGAGATCTCTGGCTGTGTGGGCTCTAAAGCTTTTTCTAAAATGATTTCTTCTTAAAGGACTCCAGTGAGCAACCAGCCTTGAGTGAGTGGAGATATATCTCCATGGAAACCACCTAATCAAAAGGTCCTACCCACAATTGGGTGGGTCACATCTCCATGGAAATAACTTAATTAAAAGATCCCACCCAGATCTGTCCTGTAACCACTTGTTGAAGAGTGCTCTGAAAACTATTGCTTTTTTATTTTTTTGCTTTGTGTATATGTTATACTATACAATAAAAAAAGTTAAACCCAACAATACTGAATCAGGGATAAAGAACCTAGCTTTTCTGGGGTACACAACAATTTCAAACCAGCACATACTCATTTGTTAAGTCCTGTCTTCTCTATTATAACGTCACCTTCTCTTTTGATTCTTCTTCCAGTCTTTAAGGCTATTTGGATGATGCTCTTTCTAACTTTTTAATGTTGAAAAGGGGTGTCCATAATATGGGATAGGGGGATAAAAGTAGTTGATGTTTTGGGAGAGGTTGGCCCTTCTGGGTTTCAGGACTTATCTGGCCTAGGAACCCATCTGGAGGTTGTAGGTTTCTGGAAAGCAATCTTAGTGTGTGCAACTTTTGTAGAATTTTAGATAGAGCCCTAGATGTTCTTTAGGGCTAATAGGGATGGTTTTGTTTGGGGTTTGGCAAACCATGGAAATTAGCAATACCGACCTGAAGCTTCCTCCTGAGCATTTTTCATATCAGTTATTGTGGTCTTCAATTCCAGTAGTTTTGTTTGGTTCCTTTAAAAAATTTCTCCCTTTGTTTAGACTCTCATACTGTTCATTCACTGTTTTCCTGATATCGTGTGGTTCTTTCTCTGTATTTCCCTTCATCTCCTTAAGCATTTTTTCATTTAACATTTTTTCTTTTAATTATGAAATATATATACAAATAAGCAATACATTTCCAAGTACCTTTTAACAGATTTTAAAGTTTGGTATGGGTTACAGTTCCACGATTTTTCTTTTTTTTTCTAGCTGCTCCATGACACTGGAGACCAAAAGAAATATCAATATAATGATTAAGCAGTTATATTCATTTGTTAAATCCTATCTTCTCTGTTATACTCCTTCTCTTTTTTGTGAGAAATAACATATATACAAAAAAAGCAATAAATTTCAAAGCATATTGCAATAATTAGTTGTAGAACAGATGTGGTATATGTTACAATTCCATAATTTTAGGTTTTTACTTCTAGCTGCTCTAAGACTGGGGACTAAAAGAAATACCAGTATAATGATTCAGCAATCGTACTTGTTTGTTACACACTACCTTCTCTATATAACTCCACCATCACCTTTGATCTTTCTATCCCACTCTTTAGGGGTATTTGGGCTATGGCCATTCTAAAATTTTCATGTTGGAAGGGGCTGTTGATAATATGGGATACAGAAATGGAATTAGTTGATGTTATGAAGAGGCTGGCCTCTCTGCATTTCAGGATTTATCTGGCCCAGGGACCCATCTGCAGGTTGTAGGTTTCTGGAAAGTTACCCTAGTGCTTGGGACCTTTGGAGAATCTTATATAATGCCCTTGGTATTCGTTAGGATTGGCAGGAATGGTTTTGGTTGGGGTTTGGCAAGTTATGATAGGTAGCAATGTGTAACTGAAGCTTGCATAAGAGTGACATCCAGAGTAGCTTCTTGACTGTATTTGAACTCTCTCAGCCACCAATACCTTATTTGTTATACTTCTCTTCCCTTCTTTGGTCAGGATGGCATTGTTGATCCCATGGTCATCTCCCACACCGCCAGGGAGACCTTGAGTTGTGGATGTCATGTCCCACGTAGGGGGAAGGGCAATGGTTTCACTTGCGGAGTTGGGCTTAGAGAAAGAGAGGCCACATCTGAGCAACAATAGAGGTCCTCTGGAGGTGACTCGTAGGCATAGCTATAGGTGGGCTAAGCTTCTCTGCTACATACATAAGCTTCACAAGAATAAGCCTTAAAATCAAAGCTTGACCTACTGAATTAGGTGTCCCTAATGTTTGACACAGTATCTGGGCTTTCCCCAGTGGTAAAGTTTAATAGTTCCATATTTTTTTCTCCCATCCCTCAAGGAATTTTGCCAATAGTTTTTTATTATCTGCTTAATATACTCTGGGATTTATCCTGGCATTACATTATGGTATACAGGATTAAAGGCCCTCATTCTTATTCTGAGTTCCCTGTGTTTGGATTATTTAAATGATCTATCCAGAGAAATTGAGTTAGATTATGTGCAACAGAAAATTTAGGTTCTAAACAAATAAAGCTTTTTCCTTTGGTTTCAAAGAGTAGGTGAAGTTCTAAAATACAGACAATGTCTTCTTTACCCATGTATTCTGAATTACCTTAATCCCGACCTGGTCAGCTTCATTCTTATTTCTAAATACCAGGTTATATATATATAGAAAACTGTCCCTCAAAATCCAGAAATAACAATTACCACTCCGTACTAAATGTGAATTCTATAAGAGCTTATAATCTAGGTCCTTAAGCATTTTTAAGATCATTTTTTTTGCAATTTAAATATTTTTATTTAATAAAACAAACAATACACTTAGAACCACCCAACATATCTTAAGTTAGCTTATCCATAGGCATATTTAAATAAAGTATCCAAATAATCACTTTAAAGGCTGTGTTTATACAGTAAATTTTATAAACCAATATAAAATGAAGGCAAACAAAGAGAAAAATCTACAAGTATAGATATCAGAGTTTCTTAAATTCCAAATATTAAACAATATGTTAAAAATCATTTGATTAGTTATCAAATGTGCATACATTCTCAAAATATCAAGTAGAAATTATTATAAATATCAAGTTTGATATAGTACTGACCTATGTTACTAAACATTTTCAAGCTTTTTATTTCAGGTATCTATTTTATCTAATATTATATAGCTGCCTATAGTTTATATTTGTCAGATTTATATATTCTGTTCCTTCTATCACTTTTTTCACTTTTTTTACTGTATAATATAACATATATACAAAGCAAAGAAGGAAACAAGCAATAATTTTAGAAGTACTCTTCAACAAGTTGTTACAGGACAGATTCCAAAGTTTGTCATGGTCTACCATTCCACCCTCTTAGATTTTTCTTTCTAGCTGCTCCAGAATATAGAAGGCTAGAAGGAATATTTTTTTATCATTGCAATTAACTTTTTTCTTTTTTGTGATAAATAACATATATACAAAAATGCACTGAATTTTAAAGCACAGCACAGCAATTAGTTGTAGAATAGATTTAAGATTTTGATATGGGTTAAAATTCCACAATTTTAGGTTTTTACTTCTAGCTGCTCTAAGATACTGGAAACTAAAAGAAATATCAGTTTAATGATTCAGTGATTATATTTATTTGTTAAACCCTACCTTCTCTGTATGACTCCACTATGACCTTTAATCTTTCTATCCCATTCTTTAGGGGTATTTGGGCTATGACCATTCTAACTTTTTCACGTTGGAAGAGGCTATCAATAATCTGGGGTAGGGAGATGGAACTAGCTGATGTTCTCGAGAGGCTGGCCCCTCGAGGTTTTAAGGCTTATCTGATCCAAGAACCTATCTGGAGGTTGGAGGTTTCTGCAAAATTACCCTAGTGCATGAAACCCTTGTAGACTCTTATATATTGCTGTAGGTGTTCTTTAGGATTGGCTGGAATGGTTTGGGTTGGGGTTTGGCAAGTTATAGGTAAGAATGCCTGAAGCTTGAGTAAGAGTGGCCTCCAGAGTATCCTCTCTACTCTATTTGAACTCTCTCTGCCACTGATACTTTATTAATTACATTTCTTTTCCCACTTTTGGTCAGGATAGAATTGTCAATCCCACGGTTCCAGGACCGGACTCATCTCTGGGAGTCATCTCCCACATCATCAGGGAGATCTTCACTCCTGTATATCATGTCCCATGTAAAGGGGAGAATAATTATTTCACTTACAGAGTTGGGCTTAGAGAAAGTCAGGCTATATCTGAGCAACAAAAGAGGTCCTCCACATGTAACTCTTAAGCATACCTAAAGGTAGTCTAAGCTTCTCTACTACCTACATAAGTTTCACAAGAGTAAACCTCAAGATTGAGGGCATGGCCTATTGATTTGGGTGTCCCTAAAGTTTGACACAGTATCAGGGGATTCCCTGATGGTAAAGTTTAATAGTTTCATATATCCCCCCCTCCCTCAAGGGGTGTTGCTGCCAATACCTTTTGGTTATCAGCTTACTATATTCTAGGATGTATCCAGGCATTACATTACAGGATTAAAGGCCCTCATTCTTATTCTGAGCTCCCTGTGTTTCAGCTGTTCAAGTGAGCTATCCAGACAGGTTGAGTTAGATTATGTGCTACAGAAAATTTAGGTTTTGGACAAAGTAAACCTTCTTCCTTTGGTCTCAAAGAGTAGGTACAGTACTAAAAATACAGACAATGTCTTTCTTGTCACTGTGTTCTGAATTACCTTTATCTTGACCTTATCGGTTTCATTCTTATCTCTAAATACCATGTTATAGATATATAAAATAGCCTCTCCAAATCCAAAAATGATAATTACCACTCCAGACCAAATGTGTCTGCTATAAGAACTTAGAATCTAGGCCCTCGTGTTCTTATAAGCATTTTCTAAAGGAGACCACACAATAATTGTTCTTTTGTTTCTGACTCATTTTGCCTTACCAAATGTCCCACAGGTTCATTCACATCATTGTATGCCTCACAACTTCATTCCTTTTTGTAGCAGCACAATATTCGATCATAAGTATACACCATTGTCTGCCAATCTACTTCTCAGTCAGTGCATCCTTCAGCCACCTGCATTTATCAGGCATCATGTATAATGCCGAAAGTCCACAGTCCATCAACACTCTCAATTTTAGATAATTTCATTGTTCCCAAGAGAAAGATAACCAATAAACCCACCCTCAGAAAACAGGAACTCTAAGCCTCCCCTTAATTATTGTCCCTCCCGCCATTATTTACCCCTGCTGTTGCTGTGGTAGTGTTGCTATTTTCCTGCTAAACACAGTCCACACCATGCACCCCCACCCCCCAGACCCAAACACCCCTTACACGGGGGTGTTCCTGCAAGAACTCATTTATATTTCTACTGTTCATCAGTGGAACACATAGGTCTATACAACCCATTTCAATGTTGTTCACCTACAATATGGTAATATTACTTACAAACCCATTACAAAGCCATTTTCACTTCTATCTATTCTAGCTTCTATGTATCTCTAAGTCCCCTATATTCTATATTATAAGGCTCTGATTTTACCTTTACCATGGTCATAAAAGTGGAGTCATAAAGCATTTATCCTTTTGTGTCTGGCTTATTTCTCTCAGCATTATGTCCTCAAGGTTCATTCATCTTGTCATATGCTTCAGGACATTTCGTCTTACTGCTACATAATATTCCATCGTATGTATATATCACATTTTGTTAATCCACTCGTCTGCTGATGGGCATTTGGATTGTTTCCGTCTTTTGGTGATTGTGAATAATGCTGCTATGAACATTGGTGTGCAAATGTCTGTTTGTGTCACTGCTTTCAGATCTTCTAAGTACCAAGTAGTGCTATTGCCGGGTCATAGGGCAACTTGATATTTAGTTTTATAAAGAATGGCCAAACTGTCTTCTGTAGCGGCTGTACCATTATACATTCTCATCAGCAGTACATAAGAGTCCTGGTTTCCCCACATCCTCTCCAACATTTATAGTTTCCTGTTTGTTTAATAGCACATCCATTCTTAAAGGTGTGAGGTGGTATCTCATTGTAATCTTCATTTGTATTTCCCTTATAGCTAATGAAATTGAGCATCTCTTCATGTGCTTTTGAGACAGCTGTATTTACTCTTCAGAAAAATCTCTATTCATATCTTTAGTCCATTTTATAATTTGGTTGTTTGGTTTTCTTGTTGTTGAGTTGTATGATTTCTTTATATATACAGGATATCAGACCTTTGTCCAATGTGTGTTTTCCAAATATTTTCTCCCACTGAGTTGGCTGCATCTTCACCTTTTTGACAAAGTTTTTTTTTTAAGTACCAAAAAACACCAAACAAATGCAAATGTTCTTAACTTTTGATCATTCTGCTCTACATATATAATCAGTAACTCACAATATCATCACATAGTTGCATATTCATCATTATGATCCTTTCCTGGAACATTTATATCTATTCAGAAAAAGAAATAAAGAAAAAAATTCGTACATACCATACCCCTTACCCCTCCCTTTCATTGATCACTAACATTTCAAATCTAAATTTATTTTAACATTTGTTCCCCCTATTATTTATTTTTATTCCATATGTTTTACTCTTCTGTTGATAAGGTACATAAAAGGAGCATCAGACACAAGGTTTTCACAATCACACAATCACATTGTGAAAGCTATATCATTATACATTCATCTCCAAGAAACATGGCTACTGGAACACAACTCTACATTTTCAGGCAGTTCCCTCTAGCCTCTCCATTACATCTTGACTAACGCGGTGATATCTATTTAATGCGTAAGAATAACCTCCAGGATAACCTCTCGGCTCTGTTTGGAATCTCTCAGCCATTGACACTTTATTTTGTCTCATTTCACTCTTCCCCCTTTTGGTCGAGAAGGTTTTCTCAATCCCTTGATGCTGAGTCTCAGCTCATTCTATGATTTCTGTCTCACGTTACCAGTAAGGTCCACACCCCTGGGAGTCATGTCCCACGTAGAAAAGGGGAGGGTGGTAAGTTTGCTTGTTGTGTTGGCTGGAGAGAGAGGCCACATCTGAGCAACAAAAGAAGTTCTCTTGGGGGTGACTCTTAGGCCTCATTTTAAGTAGGCTTGATGTATCCTTTGTGGGCTTAAGTTTCATATGAACAAACCCCAGCTTATAGCTTTGGTTGTCCGTACTGCTTGTGAGAATATCAAGAATTCAACTTGGGGAAGTTGAATTTTCCCCCTTTCTCACCATTCCCTGAAGGGGACTTTGCAAATACTTTTTTTTTTCACTGTTCAAATCACTCTGGGAATTATCAGGACATCACTCTGAACAAACCAAGAAAATCTCATGTCTTACTCAAGGGTCCATGTACTTATGGTGTTCAGTTAAGCTGTCTACATAAGTTATATTAGGAAATGCACTAGTCAAAATATAAATTTTGTACCAAATAAACATTTTTTGCTTTAGTCTCACACATAAGTTAAAATTTTTAAATATTAATTACCATCTATTTTCAGCACCCTGCATTAATGACATTCCTTTGTTCTTCCTCATGCAAAAATATTTTTTAAATTTGTACATTTAGTCACTATCATTATACACTCTAACCATTCCTAGATTATACCATCTCAGTCTTTATCATTTGACAAAGTCTTTTAAGGTGCAGAAGCATTTGATTTTGAGGAGTTCCCATTTATCTAGTTTTTCTTTTGTTGCATGTGCTTTGGGTGTAAAGTTTAGGAAACTACCTCCTATTACTAGGTCTTGAAGATATTTCCCTTCATTTTCTTCTAGAAGCTTTATGTTGCTAGTTCTTATATTTAGGTGTTTGATTCACTTTGAGTTAATTTTTGTATAGTGTCTAAGGTAAGGTCCTCTTTTATTCTTTGGGCTATTGATATCCAGTTCTCCTATGCCCATTTATTGAAAAGATTATTTTGTCCTAGTTCAGTGGATTTGGGGACCTTGTTAAAAATCAGCTGACCTTAGATTTTGTGGTCTATTTCTGCACTCTCAATTGGTCAGTATTTCTATCTTTGTGCCAGTACCATGCTGTTTTGACCACTGTGGCTTTATAATAAGTTTTAAAGTCAAGAAGTGTTAATCAGCCTACTTTGGTTTTCTTTTTTAGTATGCTTTTAGCTATTCAGGGTTTCTTTCCTTTCCAGATGAATTTGTTAACTGGCTTTTTCAAGTTTTCAAAGTAGGTTGTTTGAATTTTGATTGGTACTGCATTGAATTTCTTGATCAGTTTGGATATAATTCACATCGTAAGTATATTTAACCCTCCTATCCATGAGCAGGGAATGTCTTTCCACCTATTTAGATCTTCTTTGATTCCTTTTGACAATGTTATGTAGTTTTCTGTGTACAAGTCCCTAGTTAAGTTCATTCCTAAGTACTTGATTCTTGTAGTTGCTATTTTGAATGGAATTTTTTCCTTAACTGACTCCTCGGCTAGGTCATTCTTTATATGTAGAAACATTGTCATTTTTGCACATTAATTTTATATCCCACCACCTTGCTGAATTTGTTTATTAGGTCAAATAACTTTGCTGTAATTTCTCAGGATTTTTCAAGTATAGTACCATGACATCTGCAAATAATGAAAGTTTTACTTCTTCCTTTACAGTTTGGATACCTTTTATTTCTTTGTCCTGCCTGATTGCTCTAGCTAGAACTTCGAGTACAATGTTGAATAATAGTGGTGATAGAGGGCATACTTGTCTCATTACAGATCTTAGTAGGAAAGCATTCAGTCTCTTTCCATTGGGTAAGATGCTGACTATCGGTTTTTCATATATCCCCTTTATCACATTGAGAAAGTTACCTTTGATTCCTATGTTTTGAAGTGTTTGTATCAGAAAAGGTTGTTGAATTTTGTCGAATGCTTTTTCAGCATAAATCGAGATGATTCTGTGATTTTTTTCCCTTTCGATTTGTTAATGTGCTGTATTACATTAATTGACTTTCTTGTGTTGAACCATCCTTGCATTTCTGATACAAACCCCACTTGGTTGTGGTGTATAATTTCTTCTAATGTATTGCTGGATTTGATTTGCTATTATTTTGTTGATAATTTTTGCATCTATATCCATTAGGGAGCTTGGCCTGTAGTTTTCCTTTCTTATAGCATCTTTACCTGGTGTTGGTATTAAAATGATATTTGCTTTATAAAATGAGTTAGGTAGAATTCCTTTTTCTTCAAATTTTTGGAAAAGTTTGAGCAGGATTGGTGTTAGTTCTTTTTGGAATGTTTCATAAAAGTCCCCTGTGAAGCTAGTTGGCCCTTGGCTTTTCTTTGTAGGAAGATTTTTGATGACTGATTGAATCTCTTTACTTGTGATTGGTTTGTTGTGATCTTCTATTTCTTCCTGAGTCTGTGTTGCTTATTTGTGTGTTTCTATGAATTTGTCCATTTCATCTAAGTTGTCTAGTTTGTTGGCATATAGTTGTTCATAATATCCTCTTATGACTTTTTTTTCAGGGTCTCGGGTAACGCACACCTTCTCATTTCTGGTTTTGTTTATTTGCATCCTCTCTCTTTTCTTCTTTGTCAATCTTGCTAGTGGCCCATTAATTTTATTGATTTTTTCAGAGAATAACTTTAGTTTTTATTGATTCTCTCTGTTGGTGTTTTGTTCTCCCATTCATTTAACTCTGCTTTAGTATTTGTTATTTCTCTTCTTCTATTTGCTTTGGGGTTAGTTTGCTGTTTCTTAAATTCCTCCAGATGAGCATTTAAGTCCTTAGTTTTCACCCTTTCTTGTTTTTTAATATAGGCATTTAGGGCAATAAATTTCCCTCTCAGCACAGCCTTTGCAACATCCCGTAAGTTCTCCTAAGTTGCACTCCCGTTTTCATTTGTCTCCAGATAGCTACTGATTTCTCTAGCAATTTCTTCTTTGACCCACTGGTTGTTTAAGGTTGTGTTATTTAATCTCCATATATTTTTGAATGTTCTCATTCTCTGGCAATTACTGAGATCCAGCTTCATTGCATTGAGATCAGAGAAAGTGCTTTCAATAATTTCAATGTTTTTGAATTTTTGAAGACATGTTCTGTGCTCCAGCATATGATCTATCCTGGAGAATGTTCTGTGAGCAGTAGAGTTGAATATATATCCGGGTGTTTTAGGGTGTAATGGCCTATATATGTCTGTTAGGTTTAATTCATTTATCAAGTTGTTTAACTTCTCTAGTTCCTTGTTTATTTTCTGTCTGGTTGTTTTATCTATAGAGGAGAGTGTCATATTGAAGTCTTCTACTATTATCATTGAAACATCTATCGCTCCTTTCAGTTTTGCCATTGTCTGTGTCATGTATTTTGGAGCTCTTTGATTGGGAGCATATATGTTTATGACTGCTATTTCTTCTTGATGAATTGTCCCTTTTATTAATATATTTGTCTTTTGTGTTGTCTTTACATTTAAAGTCTATTTTGCCCAATAGTAGTAAAGGTAGTCCTGTTTCTTTTGGTTAAAACTTGCATGGAACATTTTTTCCCCATCTTTTTGCTTTCCATCTGTTTGTATCCTTGTGTTTAAGATGAGTCTCTTGTAAGTAGCATATAGCTGGATTATATGTCTTAATCCATTCTGCCCGTCTGTATCTTTTAATTCATAAGTTTAGTCCGTTAACATTCAAAGTTATTACTGAAAAAGCGTTTCTTGAATCCCCCATCTTATCTTTTGGATTTTATTTGTTAGATCCATATATTTTTTCCCTTCTTTCTCTTTTTAACCTTTAAATTACCCTTACTGTTACTCTTCAATTCTGTGCACTCCTCCAGACCTCCCTCTCTTTCTTTTTTTTTTTCAACTTGCAGAACTCCCTTTAATATTTCTTGTAGGGCTGGACTCTTATTGACATGTTCTTTCAGGATTTGTTCATCTGTGAAAATTTTAATCTCTCCCTCAGTTTTGAAGAACAGTTTGGTTGGGTACAGAATTCTTGGCTGGAAGTTTTACTCTTTCAGCATCTTAAGTATATCACATCACTGCCTTCTCGCCTCCATAGTGCCAATTGTGTAGTCTGAACTCAGTCTTATGTGGTTTCCCTTGTACGTGGTAGATTGTTTTTCTCTTGCCACTCAGGATTTTCTGCTGCTCTTCAACATTTGACAGAATGATTTGTATGTGTCTGGGGAAGGCCTATTTGGATTATTCTATTTGGAGTTCGTTGAGCTTCTTTGACTTTCATATAGGGTTGGGAACTTTTACCCCTTTATATCCTCAACTAATCTTCCTAGCCCTTTACTCTTCTCTTCTCCTTCTGGGACCCCAGTGATTCTTATATTAGTGCACTTTGTTTTGTCCATCATTTCCCTGAGATCCAATTCAAATTTTTCCATCTTTTTTGCCATCTGCTGTTTTGAGTGTTAGAAATCAATTGTCCTGTCCTCTAGTTCACTTATTCTTTCTTACGCCTCTTCAGATGTGGTGTTGTGTGTCTCTAGTATGTGTTTTATTCGGTCTTCAGCATCTTTTAATCTCTGTGATATCTGCTATTTTTCTATTTATTCTTTCAAATTCCTCTTTGTGCTCCTCTAGTATCTTCTTGATCTTCTTTATGTCATTAGCCATCACATTTATTTTATTTAGTAGGGAGGGAGTCTCTCAGGTTACTTACAACCCGCAATCGCCTTCTCAGTGGCTCTCCTGTCCCTTTTGTAGCTGTTCCTTGGAGCAGGGTTGAACTTAATCTATCCTATTTCACCATCTTCCTGAAATGCAAGATCATTTTTTAAAAGGCTCTGTTTGGTATATCTTCCTTGTGGACTTTTTTGTGGGTGTTTTCTGGATTTTTATCCTCTTACTTTGGGTGGGCCATTATTTCCAATTTCTTTGTTTATCTTGTACTCTTGTTGCGCACTGTATATTTTAATATTTTAAATTGTTAATTGTGGAATTTACTCCCTGACATGTCTGTTTCCTGATTTTGTAACCAGCTGGTCTTAAGACAGATTTTCTTGAGCTTCACCCCTCCTACCAGAAAGGTCTGTCTAAAGCGAATGTACTATGCAGCGTTTTCCCTGTCTGTTTTACTGGGCCTCTTTCTTGTCTTGGGCTATGGTTTGCTAGTTGTTTTAGACTTCCCCTGTTTATAGGATTTTGACTGTCTCTTCTGTTTCCCAGTGGACAAACCTCTGTCCTGGGTATATCAAGCCTGTAGGTCTTTGTTCTAGACTGTTCACTCTGCAGTTTTTATATTCCTTTGTCTCATGCTGCTTTTGCCTTGAGGGCAAATTCTGTGGGTAGGATCTATCTGGGGATAAGTTTTCCAATTTGGATTTTCCCGGCTAAAACTCATCCAGGGACCCACAATGTTGGTGCAGGCTTGCTCCAGAGTGCCCTGTGGGGTTCAGGAAGGGTGCTAAAAGCTTCTCTGATGGCTTCTCAAAGCTAAGCTTTCCTGGCCTGCTCAGCAAATGCACCCCTTTTACTAACTCTCTCCTGTAGCCCTGAAGAAGCTTTACATCATTAATTCTCCACTGCCTCTGCCCATTTATGAGGAGGGTTGAAACAATGGCTGTCCTCAGAGCCAGGACCCAGGGATCTGAATTCATTAATCAAAAACCGTGATCAATGATCAGCCGTGCACACCCCTGTTCTTGAGGAAGAGGATTTTTATATACGTTTCTGTTAGCAGTAGCTAGCTAGGGACTGAACTGCATGGCAGCCTGCTACAAGACCGGGGGGTGTGCACTGGTAACTAATGCTGAGGAGAGCAGTTTATTGTTCATTATAATAATTTATCAGCCTCTTCTTCCTGTCCTTCCCTGGATGCTGTACAGTGTTCTTCTGGCCTCTGGAATTTGAAAATAGTTGTTTTAGATGGTTCCTCACTGTTTAATAGTTGTTTTCATGGAAAATTTTGTCCTGGAGCTCATCTCCCCCAGAAGTCAACTTTTTTTTTTTAAAGCCTTTAGTCTGTACTCTGTCTTTTGGGTTTGAAGTAATGATTTCTAGTCCCAAAAAGATGAATTATTTTTAAATCTCATTTGAATTCTTAGAGATTTATTTTCTCTAAGAGTCAATCTGAGTAATGATAGACCCTTTTTGGTTTCTTTGAGCATTAAAGGCTCTGTTGTTTTACATATGTTATAAGGACAGAAAAGCACATCCTCTGATGTGGTATTTATCACTCAGCATTTCTCTTTTATAGTAAGTTTTTCTCTATTTCAAATAATGAATCAATCAGCAATAGTTCATGAAAGATTTATTATGTAAATGGGAATATTATGTTGTAACCTCTGATAATTGAGATGTAGCTTATTGAAGCCATTCTGTTTGTAATATGCTTTCTCCTTTAATAACAAAATCTAACAAAGCTTTGGAGAAGGGTATCTATTCAGCAAGGTATTAAGCTTAATATTCAACAAGAAGATATAGGAGAAAATTAGAGAGAAGCCAGCTTCTAACATTTGTCATGTTTTCTTCTCTATTCAATCTTTTTCTTATCTAATATACTAGAATATATGATGCCACACAAGAAAGAGAAAATAAAATAGCAAATGTAGGATTTTTCCACTAGAAAGTACCTTATAGAATTTTTTTCTAGTATATGTCCATGTTTTTTTTTTAAACAGCTAAATTCTTAAGTGGCTGAAACAACCTCTTCTACAAGTACTTAAATAATACACAAATAATATATGTGATTGTTGTTTTCATTCATTTGGGGTGTTCAGTCATAGAATAGTAGAGATGAAAACAATTCTAAAGGTAATCTGGTCTCTTAATTTTATAGATGAGGAAACTAAAGCCACAAGATTTTAAGGTTCAGTGTTACACATAATAAATTACAGAGTATCTCTTCTGGTTCCAAGGTGGAATTGTATTAAACTGCCTTTCATAGAGGCTGTTCACAGCAGTTCAGACTGTGAGGTTATTAGTGAGCCCCTTTTCATTATTATTATTTTTTTTTACATGGGCAGGCACCGGGAATCGAACCTGGGTCCTCTGGCATCGCAGGCAAGCATTCCTGCCTGCTGAGTCACCGTGGCCCACCCAGTGAGCCCCTTTTAGAGTAAATGACTAATATTTAATTCCTTTAATGTGGAGATAAATATAAGAACTATTCAAATTGGAGAAGCATCTTTTAGACATGGCAGTATATCATTATATATATCATTATATCATAACATGAGGTTTTATTTCAGTTTTCAACATTCCCAGAAAAAATGTAGTATCCCCATCATTCATTGTCAACTCTGTGTTGCCATGTATTCTTACAATTTAACACTGTATTTTGAGTTGGCTATTTATGTTTAGCTAGAGCAACTAGCATTGCTAAAAGATTGGCAAACAAAATAAGACATTTTAACACTAGTTTAAAAATATGCTAAAACTGACTTATAGACAAATAGCTTGTCATTTAATTTTAACCAATTACTGATGTTCTTTTGCTTTCTCAGGCATTTGCTCAAGGAAATTTTCAAAGAGCATCTATGTGTATACTACGCTGTAAAGAAATGTCGATCAGACTACCTAAAATGGTGAGTGAAGTCTTTGCATTTATTTTCCAGGAGTTTGAATATATGCTTTTTCATGTTTTGGAAATAATCACTTCTTTTTTATATAGTCCTTTGAAGATTCTGTTTGAGATCAGTACCACTTACTTGTTTGATCGTTGAAATATTTTGCCTCCTTTGTTCTTTACCGGAAAGGGCATTTGAAAAAGTGATATGGGTTATTTCTTACAATTTCTTTGCTTTCCCTCTTGTTATCAAACCATTTTGATAATATTTCTTCCATATTTAATGCTACATGCTGAAAGAAAGTAAAAATGAGAGTTTATGTATTTCCCTTCTGATAAAAGTTGACAGCAGTTAATCATGTCCCTTCAGATTGGAATTTGGATTTGATAGGGTAAAGCCTGCTTCTTGGACTGAAACTCATCAGCATTCCTAAATTGAAAAGTTCTTGCGTTTCCATTTTTCCTCTCCTAATTCAGCTCCCATACCTCCTTTAGTCTTTCTTTTCACACAGGGAATTGATAAGTGATGAGAGATATATTTGGATATTAGGGAATGTGTTCCTAGCGCTCCATAAATTGTACCTACTTGTGAGATTAGCCTTGCTTTTCCCCCAATTCTGTTTTATAATGTATATGATAATGTATTATATATAATGTATGATGTTTTAATGTGGAATAATGTATAATTTAATCCAGCTAACATTTATATATTGCTTGCTTTGTGCCAGGCAGCATGTGTGAATTCTAGTTGCTGCACATCCTCATTAACACTTGGTATGATCAGTCTTTTCAATTTTACCTATTCTAGTTGGAACCTAGTGGTATCAGTGTTTCCCCTATTGCATTGCTTTTGTGGTTTCATGAAAAACTGCTTTCATGTTTGTTTTTTCTTGTTTTTAGTTTTCAGCAGTTTGATTATGATGTGTCTGGGTATGATTTCTTTGGGTTCATCCTGTTTGGAATTTGCTGAGATGCTTGAATCTACAGGTTTATATATTTCTACAAGGTTGGGATGCTTTCAGCCAATATTTCTTCAGATATGTTTTCAGTACCATGCTCTTTCTTTTCTCCTTCTGAGACTCCAATGATATGAATTTTTAAAAATTTATTTATTTATTAATTTAAAAAAATCTAACAACAAACAAAAACATTAACATGTGATCATTCCGTTTTACATATATGATATATGATCAGTAATTCACAATATCATCACATAGTTGCGTATTCATCATTTTTTAGAACATTTGCATCAATTCAGAAAAAGAAATAAAAAGACAACAGAAAAAGAAATAAAATGAAAACAGAAAAAAAAGATTATACATACCATACCCTTTACCCCTTTCTTTCACTGATCACTAGCATTTCAAACTAAATTTATTTTAACATTTGTTCCCCCTAATATTTATTTTTATTCCATATGTTCTACTCGTCTGTTGACAAGGTAGATAAAAGGAGCATCAGACACAAGGTCTTCCCAATCACACAGTCACATTGTGAAAGCTATATCATTATTCAATCATCCTCAAGAAACATGGCTACTGGAACACAGCTCTACATTTTCAGGCAGTTCCCTCCAGCCTCTCCATTACATCTTGAATAACAAGGTGATATCTACTTAATGCGTAAGAATAACCTCCAGGATAACCTCTCAACTCTGTTTGGAATCTCTCAGCCATTGACGTTTTGTCTCATTTCACTCTTCCCCCTTTTGGTCAAGAAGGTTTTCTCAATCCCTTGATGCTGAGTCTCATCTCATTCTAGGATTTCTGTCCCATGTTGCCAAGAAGGTCCACACCCCTGAGAGTCATGTCCCATGTAGGCAGGGGGAGGGTGGTGAGGTTGCTTGTTGTGTTGGCTGGAGACAGAGGCCACATCTGAGCAACAAATGAGGCTTTCTTGGGGGTGACTCTTAGGCCTAAATTTTAAGTAGGCTTGACCTATCCTTTGTGGGGTTAAGTTTCATATGAAGGAACCCCAAGACTGGGGGCTCAGCCTATAGCTTTGGTTGTCCACAATGCTTGTGAGAATATGATATGAATTTTAAACCTTTTTTAAATGAAGGAGCCCACAGATCCTTGATGCTCTGTTCAAATTTTTCCAGTCTTTTTCCTGTGTGTTCATTTTGAGTGATTTGTTTCTATCTATCCTGAAGTTCACTGATTTCTTCCTCTCACATCTTCATTCTTTTTTTTGAGTTCATCTAATGGGCTTTCATTTTGGTTATCTTGGTTTACAGCTCTAATATATCCATTTGTTCTTTTATCTTTTGTTTCAGGGGTTGGCAAACTTTTTCTGTAAATGGCTAGACAATAAATATTTGAGATTTTGTGAGTCACATATGTTCTCTGCTGCATGGTCTTTTTCTTTCTTTTAAGCAACTCTTTAGAAAAGTAAAATCTGTTTTTCATTCCTAGACCATATTGGCCCAAAGGCTGTAGTTTTCTGACTCCTGTTCTTTTTTTTTCCCTGAGACTTTCTATTTTTCTATTTGTTTTCAGGAGTGTTCATGATTGCTTTTTTTAGGTTTATAATAGCTGCTTTAAAGTCCTTATCAGCTAACTCCAACATCTGTCTCGTCTTGTTCTTGGCTTCTTTTGATTGTCTTTTCCCATGCAAGTTGAGTTTTTCAAGGATCTTCTTTTTGTTGAGTAATTCTGGATTGTATCCTGAATATTTTGAGTACTATGTTATGAAACTTTGGTCTTGTTTAAATCTTATGGAGAATGTTGATGTTTTCGTTTTAGTAGGTAATCAATCAGGTTAGATTCAGTGTCCTTTTTTCACCTTGCCTTTTGAGGATTGTGGCTCTAAAATCAGTTGTTTTCAAAGCCTTTTGAACATGCTCAAATTTGTCCTGCATATATAACACTCATTGGTTATCCTGGTACGTGAGTTGAGGTCTATCCTTAGCTCAGTTCTCAAAATCTTTGGTATGCTAATTAGGATCATATCCTTGTATGCTCAGGTTATGGGATGAGCCCAGGACTTCATAAGCAACTTTATGGTGTCACTTTTCTGAACTCTCTCTCCATGATCTTGATATTTTCTGGAGCTTCCTTCTATGGTCATCTGGCCATAAACACCCCTGTCTTCAATTGTCCTATGTCTAGAGCCAAGCAGTGTGAGGATGAAGAAAACGAAAAGGAAAAGCAGTGAGGGTTGACCCCATCCTCTTGGAACTGCAACTCCATTGAATGGAGAGGAAGGTTTTCCTCTATCAATGTTCTGATTCTTGAAGTTTTCTATAGGTGCCACTGCTGTTGCCACAATGGGATTGCCTGGGGGTTGCAGCACAAAAGAATGGAGAAAAGAGGAAAAAAAACTACAACAGGATGAATGTACCCTCTGTGAGCTCCTTAAGCCAAAACTATTTGGAGCTCTCTCAGTCTACACCAAGTGCTCATTTCTGGGTTTCTGGTTGCATCAAGTTTAAGCCAGGGGATATCAGAATTTTAAACGTGTTAAACTCACCATCAGCTCAGTGTTACTTTTAACTTTATTGTTCTTCCCCAGTCTGCCTGCTGTTATTTTCTTTTCAGAGTCTTCAGATAGCTCCATACATTCTGTCCAGGTTTTATAGTTACATTCAGTGAGAGAAAAAGGGCAGAGTAGGCTTACTCCATCTTATCCAGAACCAGACCTCTCAGTATTTATTTTGATACTCCAAATTTCCAGAGGTCTCATTAGTTACTAGGAACCCCTTTAAGCTGGCTTCTATTTCCTTTTCATATGTTGCCATCACTTTTGAGCACTTTCTTGCTTTCTGGTAAAACATGATGGTCCAGGCTCATCTTGTATTTTCCTGCTCCAGCCATGGAATTAGTTATTTTTCATTGGAGCCCTGGTTTCTTTTAGTGGAAAGTGTTATTTAGAAGCCAGGATCTGAGCAGTTGGTGTGTTTATTGCTTTTGGGATGCCACTGTTCTCAGGTTATCTCTGTAGACAGAACTGGGGAATTTATATATGCATACACACACACACACACACACATACACATATATACATACACTCACACATTTCCATCCATATTTAGCTATCGATATATATCTACCTATCCACCTGTCTATATATGTATTGAAAATCATGAGGTCACACTGATACCTTCAGCTCTAACTCAATACCAAAACATCCAGTTGTCTCTCTTTCAATATTTCTGATTCTTTTCTCCAATAACAAGAAATATAACTTCTTTATCCTTAATATATTTACTTATTTTTAATCAGATTCTGGTTTGTAATCAGTACCATCTCCTCTGTCACCCTCTTCACTGTGAAGATACCCTCCTCTCTCTGCTCATGTTCTCCCACCATGAGCACCCTCCTCACCCTATTACAAAACCCTACTCCAGGCCAATACTGCATGTGGACACGTCCTTCCTCATTCTACTTGGGTTCCAACTCCACTTGCTTGTTCACTGGTGGATGAATAGTACATTCTTGTACTAGAAATGATTGCATACAATCCTATAATGGAAGCCATTCAGCTCCCGGGATATCTGTCCCTCTGTAAAATTATAAAACTATGAAAATAAATCCTAAACTTCTTATGATTCAATTGGCTACTGCTTCAGGAAGACAGAATATTTAAAAAGTGGGTACCAGGCATGATTTGATATCATGATATTTCTAGTCTTTTGAAGAGGATTTTATGAAGTTCTTTTTTTCCTTTTTAAATAAAGAAGTGGGTTTATAAAATAATCATGTGTAAAATACAAGATTCCCATATACCACCCCACCACCAACACTTTGCATTGGTGTGGAACATTTGTTACAATTGATGATAGTCCATTTTTATAATTGTGCTATTAATTAAAATCCATTGTTTAACTTAGAGTTTGTTATTTATGTAGTGTAGTTCCGTGGATTTTTAAAAAAAATCTTTATTCAATTACCATACATACGACCTAACATTTCCCTTTTTAATCTTATTCAGATATGTATTTCAGTGGTGTTAACTGCATTCACAATGTTGTGCTACCATCACCGTCATCCATTACCAAAATATTTCCATTATTCTAAATAGGATTGCTGTACATTTTAAGCTTTAACTTTCTATTACAGTTTTTTAGCTGCCAGAATGCAATATACCAGAAAGGTTTTAAAAAGGGGAATTTAATAAACTACAAGTTTGCAGTTCTAAGGCCATAAAAATGTCCAAATTAAAACAAGGTTATAGAATTGCCCAATCTGAGGCATCCAGGGGAAAATACTTTGGTTCCAGAAGGCCAATGATATTCAGGGTTTCTCTCTCAACTGGAAAGGTACATGGCGAACATGCAAACGTCTGCTAGCTTTTTCTCCAGGCTTCTTGTTTCATGAAGATCCCCAGGGGTATGTTCCTTATTCATCTCCAAAAACCTCTGGCTACATGGGCTCTTGTGGTTCTCGTGGCTCAGCTATGGCTCTCTTCAAAATATTTCCTCTTTTAAAGGATTCCAGTAGGTTGATCAAGACCCACCTGGAATCGGTGGAGTCACATATCCATCTAATCAAATTACTACCCACAATTGGGTGTGTCACATCTCCATGGAGATAATCTAATCAAAAGATTCCAACCTACATTTTTGAATAGTTGTTTCTAACATATAGTGCTGAATAGGGATTAAAAGAAACTGTTGCTCCCACAAGATTGTATCAGGATCAAAACATGGCTTTTCCAGGTACATAATCCTTTCAAACTGTTACCCTTCCCATCCCCTATCCCCAGGATTTTATGATGTTCTAAAAAAAGCAAAAACAAAAAACCTCTTCTAAAGTAAGTTAAACTTAATTAACTATTTTAAGTGTAGATATATGCCACATAACATTTAGAGGAGCTGGGTGAAAGTGTTGTGAAATCAGTAAGACGGTTGGAAATTATTGGTTTAGTGTCTAGCTTCTAAGGTGCATAGTAAAACTCAATTAACTGAAATAACTGGGACATGACGATGTTAAAAGAACATCCTTTTTAGTGAGATTTGAAAATTAAAAAAATTTACATTTATCTGCCTTAGTAAACAGAATATAGAGAATCTTTCTTTGATATTTGAGACTCTTGTAATTACTCAAGAGGAGCATTGTAGAAGGAGCTGATTAGTAGCATGGCTAGTTACAAGACACTTCAGTAATGCTCTGAGAATTAGTGTCCTAAAATTATCACATATGACAGAATAAGTATAAACATTACTAGTTCTTCAATTTGGAAAAGCTCATGGGTATAGCCCAGAGGGTGTGTGTATCTTATGTGCATATATTACATAGCAAAAATTTCTGAAAATGGCTTGTTTAATTAATTTTTTACCTTTTAGTCCTCAAAGTTTGAATCCTCTGTGCGAATGTCATTTAGATTACTTGGGTTGTGTGTTCTAGCTTGCTTTTAAAAAAAATTTTATTAAAAAGAGAAGTTTATTAAAGAGAGAGTACACATTAGAGAGGTTAATGCAGAGGTGCCTAAGGGAGGGACTTGCACTGAGTGGAGTGGGCAAGCTTGTTTTATAGTAAAGTTTTATTGGTATCAGGTTTCCATAGTAACCTTTGAATACTAGGTGTCTTCTTTATTCTAGGAGGAGATAGCAGAATTCATGCTTTCTTGACACATATTTAAAATTTGTCTTCCTACAAATGGTTAACAATCTTTTATGACCCTATGCTAACTAATTAAAAAGAGTTTGCTTTTGGCCCAGAATTTTACGAGCTTTTATGGTTTGAGGAGATGTCTATGGTTTGGGGGAGGTTTGGGGGCTTTAGGGAAATGTTTGTCCAGGGAAGTTTAAGGCTGAACTTTGCAACTCTGTGTTAGTTTCTTTGGAGTTAGATAAGAAACAAGGAACCTGCCATTGTCTGTTAACTCTTTCAAAGTTGAATAGGAAACCAGACACTTACAGTCCTATTTTTTCCTGCTTCAATCCCCTGCTGAAAGAGTTAAATCCCTTTAATCTTAAAGGGAAGTTGAGGGATGAAGTTTCGATATTTTCAGAGTTGAGAGAGTACATGTAGGAATGTGTATAATTGCTGACACTGTTGGAAGGGTTGAGGGATATTGGAAAATGCAAAAACAGTATTATGGTACAATATGCCCCATCCCACCACTCTTACAATCTTTCTGTCACCCCTTCCACACAAGTCCCTGAGTGTGGAGATGGGAAGTTACAGAGGTTACAGGTTTACAGCTTGCCTTGTTGAGAAATGAGAAAACAATAGCGTTTGGGGGAAGGCAGGTATGCTATGGCTTGATTAGAGCTGCTTTGCCCCGTCCATTTATTTTGTTATATAATGATGTCCCGGTCACACTTGAATGTAGATGACCATCGTATGTGATGGTGTGCAGTTGAATCAGGAGTTCTGGTATCCAGGAAGCCACCTTTAGTAATTATTCAGATTCAGCTGTTTCAAACAGATATCACAGATGGGCAAGTCCTGTTTAGATGTACTGAAACGCAGGTCTCGAGCACCAGTGTCTTATGTGGAAGATGCTGTTCTCCTGGGATCTTTCGAAATCACTCCTGGTGGGCTTGGCAGAATATGTAACTGGTGCCCTGTTGGCAATGGTGCCAGCTGTGCCCCCATCCAGGTTCAATGGTCTGAAAAGTAAAAGAATTTTAGAGATGAAGGAACCAGTAGGAATAAGCAGTAAAGTTTATTAAAAAGAGGTATTTATCAGAGAGGTTAATGTGGATGTGCCCAAGGAAGGGATACGCCTCTAGATTGCTTTTAGCCTTCAATTCTATCTTTAGTTTATTTTAGAATTTATCTTCAGTATAGAGTTTTGCTTCATTGTGAAACTTTCAATTACATAAAGAAAATGACCAAATGATCTCTAAGACTTTTTAAAGTAATTCATTCAAGATCCAGCTAGATTTCAGTGCTGCTCTGTAGAGCTCAAAAAGGCTAAATGAAGTCTGGGTTGCCTAGACTTTATTGCAATTATTTTATTTTATTTTGCCTATTTAAATTGACTGTTTTGTAGCCACATATTTGAAACACAATGTGTAAAATTTTGTACATTTTTCTTTGTAGTAAAATCCAATCTCATGGCACAAAAATTAATCAGTCCTCTGGAATTAAAATTCAGTTTTCTGCCTGTTATGACTAGCTGGGATATAATCGATTTCTCTGACTCTTTCCACCTACTGCTTTGTGTATTTGGGAGATGGTAACTCACTCAAGGGTATCTACTTTCTTTCCAAATTCGAAATCATTTGAACCATAACTATGACTCATTGGAATGTTTGTAATGGCCTATTCCATTAAGTTTTAAGTGAGTTATATACTTTTTTTAGGGGTTGCATGGTCCGGGAAACAGTCCCGGGTCTCCCGCATGGAAGGTGAGCATTCTGTCACTGAACCACATGTGTACCCAAGTTATATACTTTTTAACTAAATATCTATACCATATAGAAAGGTTATTCTGACTTGTTCATGTTCCCGGGCTGCACTGAGACTCTTTATGTGGCCATTAAACATTAATGCTTCTAGCAAATATCAATGTCTATTTGTAGCTTAGGCTGTTAGTTATTTCTTAATGTGTGTAGTTTTATATACCTGCTTTTTAAAAAAATGCCTACTTTTTATATTTAATTTTTATTTTAAATAATGTATATATGCACACAGTTTAAAGCAAAATAATTCTATAGTTCTTGACAAAAAATCATCAGTCCTCCACACACCTGTGTATTGACTCCCAGAATAATTTCTCTCAATTCTTTTAGCTGATTCTTTTGGCATTTGCCAACATATCTCTATATAGTGTGCCTATACTGCTGCTATTTTCCCCCCCAGTTTTAGACATTATCTATTGATGTTATATTTCTGAGATGAATTTAATTCTTTTTCAGCTTCTCCCTATCCCCACACACATCTGTCACTTCCTTTCTCACTCCATCTTCTCTATATAGTAATATCACAGTTTTAGTTTTTAATTTAGATTAGTATTTAATGTTCTCATTGCAATGTTTATGTAAATGTTATTCAGAGCGGAACCATGTAGGATACTATAATTACATTTTCTTTCATATATAAGATCTTGTTTTCTCTGAAGTTAATAATTGCTTTGATTTTTAAATTATTTTAACTTTTTTATTGTATGGTATAAAATATATAGAAAGCAAAGAAATAAATAAAAAATAGGTTTCAAAACACTCTTCAAAAAGTGGTTGCACAAATGTTAAATTTAGTAGATTGAAATGCTAGTGATCGATGAAATGGAGGGGTATGGGGTATGGTATGTATAAATTTTTTTGTTTTCTTTTTATTTCTTTTTCTGAATTGATGCAGATGTTCTAAGAAATGATCATTATGAATATACAACTATGTGATGATATTGTGAGTTATTGATTATATAACAAGAATGGAATGATCATATGGTAAGAATGTTTATGTCTGTATGTGGCTATGTTTCATAAATAAATAAATAAATAATGGGGAAAAAAAAGTGGTTGCAGGATAGATCCCAGAGTTTGTCATGGGCTACCATATGATCCTCTCATATTTTCCCTTCTAGCTGCTCCAGAATATAGGAGGCTAGAGGGCTTAAATACTTTTCTATCATCACAATCGACTTTTTTCCCTTCTTTTTTGTGAACAATAACATATATACAAAAATGCTATAAATTTCCAAGCACAACATCACAATTAGTTGTAGAACATATTTCAGACTTTGACATGGGTTACAATTTCACACTTGTACGTTTTTACTTCTAGTTGCTCTAACATACTGATGGTAAGGTTTAATAGTTCCATATTCTTTCTCCCCTCCCTCAGGGGACTTTGCCAGTACTTTTTGATTATCTGCTTGATAGCCTCTAGGATGTTTCCAGGCATTAAAATGATCTATACTGAATTCAGGGACCTCTTTCTTATTCTGTGCTTCCTGTGTTTCAGTAGTTCAAATGAACCATACAGATAGGTTGAATTACATTATGCACTACAGAAAATTTCAGTTCCAGATCAAATCTTTCTTCCCTTGGTCTCAAAGCATATGTGTGGTTCTAAAATATAGGCACTGTCTTTCTTACTGCTATGCTCTGAATTACTTTAACCTCAACCTGTTTGGCTTCGTTCTTATCTCTAATTATCATGTTATACATATAAAAGAGTCTCTCAAAATCCAGAAATAATAATCACCACTCTGGACTTAATGTGTCTACTCTAAAAGCTTACAATCTAGGCCCCTGTTTCTTTATAAGCATTTTCTAAAGGTGACCGTACCATTGTTTTTTTTTGTTTGTTTCTGGAATATTTTGTCTCACCAAATGTCCCACATGGTCATTCACATCGTTGCATGCCTCACAACATTGTTCATTTTTTTTAGCAGCAAACCTTTGTTCATAAATATACACCATTGTTCACCAATCTACTCCATCAGAGCATCCTTCAGCCACCTGCCTTCATGGGGCATTATGTAGAAGGGCCAAAGTCCACAGTCTATCAGCATTCTCAATATTAAATAATTTCATTATTCACAAGAGAAAGAAAACAAACACACCCTCGCCAAATAGGAAACCTAAACCTCCTCTTATGCTGGTCATATAAGTGGAATCATATAGTATCCATCCTTTTGTGTCTGGCTAATTTCACTCAGCATTATGCCCTCAAGGCTCATCCATCTTGTCATGTGCTTCAGGATGTCATTTTCTCTTGCTGCTGCATAATATTCCATCATATGTATATATCACATTTTGTTAATCCACTCCTCTGTTGATGGGTATTTGGTTTGTTTACATCTTTTGGCGATTGTGAATAATGCTGCTATGAACATCGGTTTGCAAATGTCTGTTTGTGTAGTTGCTTTCAGGTCTTCTGGGTGTATATCAAGTAGTGCTATTGCTGGGTCATAGGGCAGCTCGATATTTAGTTTCCTAAGGAACCACCAAACAGTCTTCCATAGTGGCTGTACCATTATACATTCCCACCAGCAGGGCATAAATGTCCCAGTTCCTCCAGATCCTTTCCAACATTTATACTTTCCTGTTTGTTTAATAGCAGCCATTCTTATAGGTGTGAAGTGGTGTCTCATTGTTGTCTTCATCTGCAGTTCCCTTATAGCCAGTGAAAATGAGCATCTCTGCATGTACTTTTGAGCCGTCTGTATTTCCTTCTCAGAAAAATGCCTATTCATATGTTTAGCCCATTTTGTGATTGAATTCTTTGTTCTTTTCTTGTTGAGTTGTGTGATTTCTTTGTATATACAGGAAATTAAACCTTTGTCTGATATGTGATTTCCAAATATTTTCTCCCATTGAGTTGGCTGCATATTCACCTTTTTGAAAAAGTCTTTGGAGATGCAGAAGCATTTGATTTTTATGAGGTCCCATTTATCTAGTTTTTCTTTTGTTGCTTGTGCTTTGGGTGTAAAGTTTAGGAAGCGACCTCCTATTAGTAGGTCTTGAAGATATTTCCCTACATTTTCTTCTAGGAGCTTTATGGTGCTAGTTTATATTTAGGTGTTTGATCCACTTTGAGTTCATTTTTGTGTAGTGTGTAGGATAGGGATCCTCTTTCATTCTCTTGCTATTGATATCCAGTTCTTCCATGCCCAGTTATTGAAAAGACTATTTTGTCCCAGTTCAGAGGATTTGGGGGCCTTGTCAAAAATCAGTTGACCATAGATTTGGTGGTCTATTTCTGCACTGCGATTCGAGTCGATTGGTCAATGCTTCTTTCTTTGTGCCAGTACCATGCTGTTTTGACCACTGTGGCTTTATAATAGATTTTAAAGTCAGGGAATGTTAATCCTCCCACTTCGTTCTTCTTTTTTAGGATGCTTGTAGCTATTTGGTGTCTCTTTTGCTTCCAGATTAATTTGGTAGTTAAGCTTTTCCAAATCTTCGAAGTGGGTTGTTGGAATTTTGATTGGTACTGTGTTAAATCTGTAGATGAATTTGGGGACAATTGACATCTTAACAATATTTAGCCTTCCTGTCTATGATCAGGGAATGTCTTTCCACCTACTTAGATCTCCTTTGATTTCTTTTAACAATGTTATATAATTTTCTGTGTACAAGTCCTTTACGTCCCTAGTTAAGTTCATTCCTAAGTGTTTTATTCTTTTAGTTGCTATTTTGACTCGAAATTTTTCTTAACTGACTCCTCAGCTAGGTCATTACTTGTGTATTGAAATGTTACTGATTTATTTTTTATTTTTTATTTTTTGCATGGGCAGCCACTGGGAAGTGAACCCAGGTCTCCGGCATGGCAAGAGAGAACTCTGCCTGCTGAGCCACCATGGCCCAGAAATGTTACTGATTTTTGCACATTAATATTATATGCTGCCACCTTGCTGAATTTGTTTATTAGCTCATGTAACTTCACTGTAGATTTTTCAGGATCTTCAATGTATATTATCATATCATCTGCAAATAATGAGAGTTTTACTTCTTCCTTTCCAAATTGGATGCCTTTTATTTTTTTGTCTGCCTGATTGCTGTAGCTAGAACTTCTAGCATAATGTTGAATAATAGTGGTGACAGTGGGCATCCTTGTCTTGTACCTGATTTTAGGGGGAAGGCTTTCAGTCTGTCTCCATTGAGTATGATGTTGGCTATTGGTTTTTCATATATTCCCTTTATTATATTGATTCCTACCTTTTGGAGTGTTTTTATCAGAAAAGGATGCTGAATTCTGTCAAATGCTTTTTCAGCATCAATCAAGATGGATCATGTGATTTTTCCCTTTTGATTTGTTAATTGATTTTCTGGCATTGAACCATCCTTGCATTCCTTGTATAAACCCCACTTGGTTATGGTGTACAATTCTTTTAATGTGCTGTTGGATTCTAGGAGTCCAGGCTGTGTAAATGAGCTATCCAAAGAGGCTAATTCAAGCTGTGTTACAGAAAATTTAGGTTCTAGATATCATATATCTCTCTGTCTTTGATCTCATATTGCAGCTGAAGGTCTAGAGTAGATACAGTATCATCATTTACTCTACATTCTAATTTACCTTAGACCCAGTCAGATTGTTTTTTTTTTTTTGGCCTCTGGATAGGTTTTTTTTTTTAAAACTTTTTTTTATTGTATAGTATAACATATATACAAAGCAAAGAAATAAAAAAGCGTTAGTTTTCAAAACACTCTTCAACAAGTGATTACAGGACAGATCCCAGGGTTTGTCATAGGCTACCATATGATCCTCTCATATTTTTCCTTCTAACTGCTCCAGAGTATAGGAAGCTACAGGGCTTAAATACTTTTTTATCATCACAATCGAATTTTTTCCTTCTTTTTTTGTGAACAATGACATATATACAAAAAAGCTATAAATTTCAAAGCATGGCACCACAATTAGTTGTAGAAAATATTTCAGACTTTGACATGGGTTACAATTTCACAATTTTATGTTTTTACTTCTAAATACTGCTCTAAATACTGGAGACTAAAAGAGATATCAATGTAATGATTCAGCATTCATATTCATTTGTTAAATCCTATCTTCCATGTATAATTCCACCCTCCCCTTTGATCTTCTCATACCGCTCTTTGGGGGTTATTTGGGCTATGGCAATCCTAAGGTTTTGATATAGGAAGGGTCTGTCACTAGTATGGGCTAGGGAGATGGAACTATCTGATGTTCTGGAGAGGCTGGGGTAGGTTTCAGGACTTATCTGGACCAGGGACCCATCTGGAGATTGTAGGTTTCTGGAAAGTTACTCTAGTGCATGGAACCCTTGTGGAATCTTGTATTTTTTTGCCCTAGGTGTTCTTTAGGATTGTTTGGAATGGTCCTGGTTAGGAGTTGGCAGGTTATGATAGGTAGCAAGGTCTACCTGAAGCTTGCATAAGAGCAACCTCTAGAGTAGCCTCTCAACTGTATTTGAGCTCTCTCTGCCACTGATACTTTATTAATTGCACTACTTTCCCCCCTTTTGGTCAGGATGGAATTGTTGCTCCCATGGTGCCAGGTCTGGATTCCTCCCTGGGAGTCATCTCCCATGTCTCTGTGGAGACTTTTACCCCTGGATGTCATGTCCTACGTAGGGGGAGGGCAATGATTTCACTTGCAGAGTTGGGCTTAGTGAGACTGAGGCCACATCTGAGCAAGAACAGAAGTTCTCCAAAAGTAACTCTTCGGCATGCCTATAGGTAATCTAAGCTTCTCCGCTACCTACATAAACTTCACAAGAGTAAGCCTCATGACCGAGCTCATGGCCTGTAGATTTGGGTATCCCTAAAATTTGACACAGTATCAGGGGATTTCCTGATGATAGGGTTTAATAGTTACATATTCTTTCTCCCCTCCCTCAGGGAACTTTGCCGATCCTTTTTGATTATCTACTTAATATACTCTAGGATGTATCCAGGCATTACAATCATCTATACAGGATTGGTTTTGTTTTAAGCTCTAATTGAGTCCTGATCTCTTTCCAGTTATTTCAACTGTTATTATATATAGCTATGCTAATTTTCAAATCTGTAGCACTCCATTTCTGTGAAC
This sequence comes from Myrmecophaga tridactyla, assembly GCA_004026745.1. NCBI lineage: Eukaryota > Metazoa > Chordata > Mammalia > Pilosa > Myrmecophagidae > Myrmecophaga > Myrmecophaga tridactyla. The sequence goes on from PVIY010010326.1 coordinate 34,569, forward strand.
CAAGTATCACAGAGCTATTTGAAGTTCCGGGGAAATACCAGCTGATAAACATGTCGTTCAGTGTCTCAGAGTCCAGAAGTACATCCACAACTTCAGACCAAATGTGGCTTCCATAAGGGCCCACAATTCAGGCTCTCACTTTTTATAAGAATTTTCTGAGAAAGACCTTAGCACATTTGATCTTTGGTTTCTGGCCTGTTCTGCACAGGCCATTGTCCCCAAGGTTTATTCATCTTTTGCTGTACCTCTCAATGTCCCTCCTTTTTGTAGCCACACCCAATTCCATCATATCAATGTATCATCGTTCAGCATTGTACTTCCCAGTCTTGATATTCTTTGGCTCCCTTCATCTTTAGGCATCATGGGTAATGTCCAAAATAAATAACCATGTCTTACAGTATCTTCATTTGGTTGTACAATTGGCAGCATTGTCCATTTTAGACAATTTTCTTTGGTCCATAATGACAAAGAACCATCGAACTTAATGTCACCAACTATTGAATCAAAACTACCCCTCATCACTTGTCCACTCCACCCCCCCCACCCAGTTAGTTGCCCCTGGTAGTGCTGTGGAACTGTTAATGTTTTCCTGTTAACTATTGGCCATTGCATGCAATTTTAGTTTTCCCTCTGCTATTGACTCTTTCTCCAGTATTGAACCACTGAAATAGTTCATGTGAGAACTTACTTATAATTGTAAATTTAATCTTTGGGATAAATGGTACTATACATCCCCTTTCAATCATATTCATCTTCAGTATGACAATGTTATTATAAACCCACTAAATAGTTATCATCACTTCTATCCATTCAGATGCATTTAGATTCAGCCTTTTTAGGTAGCCTTTCCTCCATCTCTAGCATTTGTGTACCTCTGTGTCTGCTATATTCTACAGTATAACCTCTGAGATTATCTTTACCAGAGTCGTGATAGCAAAATCATGCAGTATTCATCCTTTTGTGACTGACTCATTTCACTCAACAATATGTCCTCAAGGTTCATCCACATTGTAATATATTTCGAGACATCATTTTGTCTACTGCTGCATGATATTGCATTGTATGTATATACCATATCTTGTTTATCCACTAGTCTGTTGATGGGTACTAGGATTGTTTCCATCTCTTGTCAATTGTGAATAGTGCCACTATGAATATCAGGGTTAAAATGTCTGTTTATGTCTCTGCCCTTAGTTCTTCTGGGTATATGCCGAGTATTGGTATGTTGGGTCATAGGGCAACTCATTATTTAATTTTCTGAGAAATCCCCAAACTGTCATCCACAGCAGCTGCAGTGTTATACATTCCCACCAACAGTGAATATGTGTTCCCAGTTCTCCACATTCTTTCCAACATTTGTAGTTATCTGTTTGTTTAATAGCAGCCATTCTTGTAGGTGTGAGGTGATATCTCATTGTTGTTTTTATTTGCATTTCAGTTATAGCTAATGAAAATGAGCATCTCTTCATGTGCCTTTTAGCCATTTGTATTTGCTCTTCAGAAAAATGTCTATTGATATCATCTGCCCATTTTGTATTTGGGTTGTTTGTTCTTTTGTGTTGAGCAGTATTATTTCTTTATGTACAGGACATCAAGCCTTTATCTCATGTGGTTTCCACATATTTCTCCCATTGTGTGGGTTGCCTCTTCACCTTTTTAACAAACTCCTTTGAGGTACAGAAGCTCTTAATCTTAGGGAATTCCTATTTGTTTATTTTTTCTTTCGCTGCTTGTGTAGGTGTAAAGTTTAAAATGCTACCTCCTATTGCTAGATCTTGAAGTTGTTTCCCTCTATTTTCTTCTAGGAGTTTTATGCTACTGGCTCTTACGTTTAGGTCTTTAATCCATTTGAATTAATTTTTGAATAGGGTATAAAGTAGGGCTCCACATTTATTCTTTTGGGTATTGGTATTCAATCACCCCATGCTCCTTTACTGAAAAGACTGTTCTGTCCTAGTTCAGTGGATTTGAGAGCCTTATTGAAGACCAAGTATTCATAAATTTGGTGGTCTATCTCTGCACTCTCAACTCTATTCCATTGGTCAATTCTTCTCTCTTTGTGCTAGAACCATGCTGTTTTGGACACTGTGGCTTTATAGTAGTAACTTTAAAGTCAAGAAGTGACAGTTCTCCCACTTCACTCTTCTTTTTCAGGATATCGTTAGCTATTCGGGGCCTCTTTCCCTTTCTTATAAATTTCATAACCAGCTTTTCCCAAGTCTTCAAAGTAGGTTGTTGAGATTTTGATTGGTATTGTGTTGAATCTGTAGATCACTTTGGGTAGAATTGACATCTTAACAACATTCAAGCTTCATATCTGTGAACCTGGAATATCTTTCCATCTATTTAAGTCATTTTTCTTTTCTTTTAGCATTTTTAAAATAATTTTCTGTGCATAAGTCCTTGACATACATTGTTGGCTTATTCCTATATACCTGATTCTTCTGGTCACTAGTTTGAATGGAATTTTTTCCTTAATTGTCACCTGAGATAGTTCATTGCTTAGAAACATTACTGATTTTTGTACATTAATCTTGAATCCCGCCACTATGCTAAATTTGTTTATTAGCTCGAGTAGCTTTGCCATCGATTTCTCAGGAATTTCTAAGTGTAGGGTCATGTCACCTGCAAATAATGAAAGCTCTACTTCTTCCTTTCCTGTTTGGATGTCTTGTATTTGTTTCTCCTGTCTAATCGCTCCAGCTAGGGCTTCTAATACAATATTGAATAATAACAGTGACAGTGGGCATTGTCTCATTCCCGATCTCAGTGGGAATGCTTTCAGTTTCTCACCATTAAGTATAATGGTGAGTATGGATTTTTCATATCTTCTCTTTATGATATTGAGAAAGTTTCCTTTGATTCCTAACTTTTGAAATGTTTTTATCAGGAAAGGATGCTGGATTTTGTCTAATGCTTTTTTCATCATCAGTTGATATGATCATGTGATTTTTCCCTTTCGATTTCTTAATGTACTATTTATTGCGTTAATTTATTTTCTTATATTAATCACTGTTGTATTCCTGGTAGAAATCCCACTTGGTCATAATGTATAATTCTTTTAATGTATTTTTGAATTCGTTTTGCTAGTATTTTGTTAAGAATTTTTGCATCTATGTTCATTAGTGAGATTAGTCTCTGGTTTTCCTTTCTTGTAGTGTCTTTGTCGGATTTTAGAATTAGAGTGATTGTGGCTTCATAATATGAGTTAGGCAGCATTCATTTTTCATCAAATTTTTGGGAGAGTTTGAGCAGGATTGGTGTTAGTTTTTTTGGAACATTTGATATAATTCACCTGTGGAGCTATCTGGTCCTGGGCTTTTCTTTGTGGGAAGATTTTTGATGACTGATTGAATCTATTTACTTGTAATGGGTTTGTTGAGATCTTCTATTCTTCTCAAATCAGTATAGGTAATTCATGTGTCTCTAGGAATTTGTCCATTTCATCTTAGTTGTCTAGTTAGCATGTACTTTTTCATAATATTCTTATATTTAAAAAAAATTTGTTCATGATCTGTGGTAAAGATACCCCTCTCATTTCTCATTTTATTTGCATACTTTCTCTTTTTTTCTTTGTCAGTCTAGCTAGGGGTTCATTGATTTTATTGATTTTCTCAAAGAATCAATTTTTGGTTTTGTTGATTCTTTCTATTGTTTTATTATTCTCCAGATATTTATTTCTTTTCTTTTATTTGCTTTGGGGCTAGTTTGTTGTTCTTTCTCTAAATTTTCCAGGTAAGCAATTAAATCCTCAAGTTCTTCTCGTTCTTGTTTTTTTAATATGGGCATTTGATGCAATTAATTTCCCTCTCAGCTACACCTTTGCCATATTTTGTACAGTTTTATATGCTGTGTTGTCTTTTGTCTCCAGATATTTACCGATTTTTCTTGCAATTTCTTTCTTCTGTGACCCACTGATTATTTAATAGTGTGTTGTTTTATCTCCATATATTTTGAAAGCTCTTGTTACTTGGTGAATATTAATTTCCAGCTTTATTCCATTGTGATCAAAGAAAGTGCTCTGAGTAATTTCAATCTTACTAAATTTATGAAGATTAATTTTGTGTCTTAGCATATGATCTAACGTCAAGAATGGTCCGTGTGCACTAGAGAAGAATGTATATCCTGGTGTTTTGGGGTGTAATGATCTATATATGTCTATTGGTTCTAATTAATCTATCCCTTTGTTTAGGTTCTCTGTTTCCTTGATGATCCTCTCTCTAGTTGTTCTATCTATAGAGGAGAGTGTTAACTGAAGTCTCCCACTATTACTGTTGAAATGTATATCACTCACTTCAGTTTTGCCAGTGTTTCCTTCATGTACTTTGTAGCTCCTTGTTTGGGAGCATAAACATTTATAATTGTTATTTCCTCTTGGTGAATTGTTCCTTTTATTAAAATGTGTCCTTTTTTGTCTCTTATGACATCTTTACATTTAAAGTCTATTTTGTGTGTTATTAGTACAGCTACTTTTGCTTTCTTTTGGTTACAGCTTGCATAGAAGATCTTTTTCCATCCTTTCATTTGAATCTAATTGTTTTCTGGAATCTAAGATGTGTCTTTTGTAAACAGCATATAGATGAATTGTTTTTAATACATTTTGCCAGTCTATATTTTTTAATTGGTGAGTTTAGTCCATTAACATTCAAAGAAATTACTATTAAAAACAGTTCTTTTTAAGAAATATTTTCATTGGAAAATCTTCACCCACATACAGTCAGTATGTGGTATACAATCAGTGGTGCACAATATAATTACTTAGTTGTGTATTCATCACTATGATCATTTTTAGAACATTTGCATCACTCCAGAAAAAGAAATAAAAAGAAAAAGTTAATAAATCCCATACCCATTACCCTCCCTCTCATTGACCACGAGTATTTCAGTCTACCCAAATTTTACCTATTATCCCTCCCTATTATTTATTATCCTTTTTATAGAAAAAACACCTCATTTGTCTATAGCCTGGATAAAAGCAGCATCAGACACAAGGGTTTCACCATCACACGGTCACATTGTAAAAGCTACATAGTTATACACTTGTCTTCAACAATCAAGGCTACTGGAACACAGCTCAACAGTTTCAGGCATAAAAGCAGTTCTTGACTCTACCAGCTTATCCTTTAGTTTCTGTTTGTCAGATCTATATAGTCTTTTCTTTCTCTCTCTTTTTATACTTTACAGTACCGTTACTCATGTTTTTTAATGCTGTGCTCTCCTCTAGATCTCCCTTTCCTGTCTTTTTATTTTTCAGCTGATAAGACTTCTGTTAGTATTTCTTGTGGGGAGGTCTCTTGTTGATTAGTTCTCTCAATTTTTATTTATCTTTGAAAATTTTAATCTCTCTGTCAGTTTTGAAGAATAGCTTGGCTGGATGAAGAATTCTTGACTGAAAGCCTTTCTCATTTAGGATCTTAAATACATCATACCACCGACTTTTTGCTTCCATGGTGCCTGTTGGGTAGTCTGAAGTCAGTCTTAAGTGTTTTCCCTTGTATTAGTAGATTGCTTTTCTCTTGCCACTTTCAGGACTTCCTATTTCTCTTCAACGCCTGACTATTTGATTAGTATGTGTCTTGGAGTAGGCCTATTTGGATTTATTCTATTTGGAGTTCATTGGGGCTCTTTGATTGGTGTATTTTATCTTTTTTTAAGGATTGGCAAATTTTTTCCAATTATATCTTCAACTAACTTTACCAGCCCTTTACTCTTGTCCCTCTGAAACAGCAGTAATTCTTAATATTTGTGAACCTCTTGTTGTCCATCATTTCTGTAATATTCAGACACATTTTTCCCATCTTGCTTGCCATTTGTTCTTTTGTGTGCTCTAGTTCAGTTGTTCTGTTTTCTAGCTTACTTATTCTTCCTTCTGCTTCTTCGAATCTGCTATCGTATATGTCTAGTGTATTTCTAATTTGGTTCATAGTGTCCTTCATTTCTGTGAGATCTGCTATTTTTCTATTTAATCTTCCTAATTCTTTATGCTCTTCTGGTGTCTTCCTGATATCTTTTATTTCTTTACAGATATCGTTGAGTAGTTGTTCCATATTCTGTGTCCCCTCTTGAATTTTGATTCTGTCATTTGGCTGGGCCAGTTCTGTTTGGCTCCTCATATGCTTTGTGATTTTCTGTTGTTTTCAGGGAATTTGATTATCTTGATATGGTTATTTTGCAAGTTAGTTTTTTTCACTCATGTAAAGTTTTGTATTTACTTGGTTTTGCATTGAAGGTTTCTTTTGTATTTTTTTCCTCAGTTATTCCCTGCCAAATCAGGATCCAGATCTCATGTAGGGGATACAATTCAACTCGAGGGTCTATTAGAAGTCATGCTGGGATACAAAAGTACTTCCATGGCAGAATGGCTGCCCACTACATGAGGGACCCAGGCTCAACTCCTAGCCCATAAACCCAAAAAGAAAAAGAGAAAAAAAATAATAATAAAATAAAATAATAATATAATAAAAATGCGAAAAAAAAAAAAAACACCTCAACTGGAGTAGGCCCCAGAGTCAAAAGTAGAAACCCCGAGATATATTGGGTGTGACCTGACAATGGTACCCACCAAAGGGAGAGAAAATTTAAGAAAATCAAATAATAGAAATAAATGAAGTAGAGCTTGAGCTTAGCCTTGCTCCAGGAAAAGTTAGGCAGGGGACAGGCAGACTACTGAGGTGGCGATTTGGAAGTGTGGCTGACCTGGGAGAGCCTTCTGCACCACATGCGGCAGCCCTGGTTGCAGAGGCTGAGAAACTGAGAGGCAGAAAGCTGGAGTCTGGCGTGGAGGTGCAGAACTGCAGAGCTGCGGGAGTGCGTGGACAGGAGTATGGGACTAGGGAATAAGCCAGGCCGTGTTCCTTAGTCATGCTAGCCTCACCAGCCCAGCCCTGTTACCAGCGACTCACCCTACACCCTATGCACCCAAACCCCATCATATGCTCCCATTCCCCATGCTCCAGGCGCCCCCACAACACCAGTCCCCAGTGCATGTACCTGCCCCACACTCCCACCCCAAGTATAGCCCAGCCCACCTATCCTGCACCCCTCCCAAGCACCACCTCTCCCAACCTGTTCCCTGCAGTCTGTTGCCAGTGCATAAAGGCTGTGGGCATTAACCTCCATACGTAGGCTACCCCTGCCCCACCTAGACCCCCACCCCCACCCATAGTGTCACACAGCCTCAGTTTGCCCCATATGAGCTCTGCACATGTGTTTACCGCACTCCCTGGCCCACACATGTGCATGGACTCCCAATAATGTCATTCAGCTCTGGGAACCGCAGTTTACAACTAGTCCTAGAACCACACATACACTTGGCCACAGTTCCCAGCTCCGAATGCTGATCTACACAGCCCGGTCATTTCTGCCCCCAATCCATGAAGGCATAGCGCCAACCTCCTGCCATAGTTCTGTTCATCCACACAAAGGGCCCTGTGCCTTAGACCAGCGCACACCAAGATTATACACCTCAGACCAGTGCACCCACAAACCTACATCCTTGCTGGGCGCCCACGTTCACAAGCATCACTGAAACATCCCCAACCTGTGCCCATACCTGCCCTGAAACAAATGACCACACTGGAGTGCCCACCTTGTGCCCTGCTCCCTGCTCCCATTCTGCAAACACAGGGTCTTAGACTATTGAAAATAATCAACTCCCAAAGTAAATCAATCAAAATATTTACATGCCATGAAGACAGCAGAAAGTCACTAAGCACATCACAGTACAGAAAGTTACAGCCTTGTCTAATGACCAAATTAAAACACCAGAGGAGACACAGACACAGGAACATCAAAGATGTTCATGCAACTCTACTTAGTAAAATAAGTGGGATAGCAAATAACGTAAAGGAGATGAAGAAGACATTAGAAGAGCAAAAAGAGAAATTTGAAAGAATAAATAGAAAAATAGTGGAAATCACAGAGATTAAAGACTGTTGACCAAATAAAAAACATACTAGAGGCACACAACACTAGATTTGAAGAAACAGAAGAAAGAATAAGTGATATAGAGGACAGGATAATTGACTTTGAATACTCAAAAAAGCAAATGGCAAAAAAGATGGAAAAAATTGAATGAGAACTCGGGAAATAATAGAAATAATAGGAAAAAAAGGACAAATCGCTGTCTCAGTCATCTGCCTGGCCCCTCTCTAACTTTTCTGTGGAGCAAGGCTAAGCTCAAGCTCTACATCATTTATTTTTATTATTTAATTTTCTTTAATTTTCTCTCCCTGAGGTGGGTACCAGTGTCAGGTCTCCCAATATATCTCGGGATTTCTACTTTTGACTCTGGTGCCTACTACGGTTGAGGTGTGTTTTGGTATTGTTTTTTGCATTTTTATTATATTACTATTTTAATTTATTGTTATTATATATTTTTTCTTTTTTTCTTTTTGGTTTATGGGCCAGGAGTCGAGCCTGGGTCTCTTATATATAGTGGGCAGCCATTCTACCATGGGAAGGAAAATCAAATACAACTGAGTTGAGACTACTCAACTAGCACCCTGGAGGCGAGGCGGCAGTGGGATGATGTACTCAAGATCCTGAAAGAGACAGACTTCCAGCCAAGAATTCTGTACCCAGCCAAATTGTCCCTTAAAACTGAGGGAGAGATTAAAGTTTTCACAGACAAAGAAGTCCTGAAAGAATTTGTCAACAAGAGACAAGCCTTACAAGAAATACTAAAAGGATTTCTGCCAGCTGAAAAAAAGAAAGAGAGAGAGAGAGGAGAGGGAGGTCTGGAGAAGGGCACAGAATTGAAGAGTACCACTAAAGATACTTTAATGAATACAAAGAGAAAAGGAAAAAAATTTATAGATCTGACAAATAAAATAAAAAAGATAAGAAATGCCTTTTCAGTAATAACTTTGAATGTCAACAGACTAAACTTACCAATTAAAAGATACAGATTGGCAGAATGGCTTAAGAAACATAATCTAGCTGTATACTGCTTACAAGAGACCCATCTTAGAACCAAGGATACAAGTAGATTGAAAGTGAAAGGTTGGAAAAAGATTTTCCATGCAAGTCATAACCAAAAGAAAGCAGGAGTAGCTATACTAATATTGGAAAAATAGACTTTAAATGTAAAGGTATCATAAGAGACAAAGAAGGACACTATATACTAATTAAAGGGTCAATTCACCAAGAAGATATAACAATCATAAATGTTTATGCTCCCAACCAAGGAGCTCCAAAGTACATGAGACAGATATTGGCAAAACTGAAGGGAGCAATCGATATTTCAACCGTAAAATGATACTTCAACACACCACTCTCCTCTATAGATAGAACAATCAGACAGAAGATCAACAAGGAAATAGAGAAGTTAAATAACTTAATAAATGAATTAGACCTAACAGACATATATAGGTAATTGCACCCCAAAGCACAATGTTATGCATTCGTCTGTAGTGCTCATGGAACATTCTCCAGGATAGATTATATACTGGGGCACAAAACAGGTCTTTATAAATATGAAAATATTGAAATTATTCAGTGCACTTTGTCTGATCTCAATGGGATGAAGCTGGATCTCAATAACCACCAAAGAAAGAGAACATTCACAAATATTTGGAGATTAAATAACACACTCTTAAACAACCAGTAGATCAAAGAAGAAATTGCTAGAGAAATCAGTAGCTATCTGGAGATGAATGAAAATGAGAATACAACTTATCAGAACTTACAGGATATGGCAAAGGCTGTTCTGAGAGGGAAATGTATTGCCCTAAATGCCTATATTAAAAAACAAGAAAGAGTAAAACTCAAGAACTTGACAGTAAACGTGGAGGAACTTGAGAAAGAACAGCAAACTAACCCTAAAGCAAATAGGAGAAGAGAAATAACAAAGATTAAAGCAGAGATAAATGAATGGGAGAACATAAGAACAGTAAAAAGAATCAGTAAAGCCAAAAGTTAGTTCTTTGACAAAATCAATAAAAATTGTTGGGCCACTAGCAAGACACAGAAAAAAAGAGAGAAGATGCAAATGAAATCAGAAATGAGAAAGGGTGTGCAACCATAGACCCTGAAGAAATAAAAGAAATCATTAGAGGAGGCTGTGAACAGCTACATGCCAACAAACTAGAGAACTTAGATGAAATGGACAAATTCCTGGAGACACACAAACAGCTACACTGACTCGGGAAGAAATAGAAAATCTCAACAAAGCAATCACAAATAAAGAGATTCAATCAGTTACCAAAAATCTTCCTACAAAGAAAAGCCCAGGGCTAGATGGCTTTCACAGGGGAATTTTATCAAACATTCCAAAAGAACTAACACAAATTCTGCTCAAACTTTTCCAAAAAATTGAGGAAAAAGGAACTCTACCTAACTCATTTTATGCAGGTAATATTTTAATACCAAAACCAGGTAAAGATGCTATAAGAAAGGAAAACTACAGGCCAATCCCCCTAATGAACATAGTTGCAAAAATTCTCAATAAAACATTAGCAAATCAAAACCAACATCACAATAGAAGAATCAAACACCATGACCAAGTGGGGTTTATACCAGGAATGTAAGGATGGTTCAACACAAGGAAATCAATGAATGTAATACAACTCAGTAAGAAATCAAAAGGGAAAAAAATCACATGATCCATCTTGATTGATGCTGAAAAAGCATTCAACAAAATTCAGCATTCTTTTCCAATAAAAACATTCCACAAGATACAAATCAAATGTAACTACCTCAATATGATAAAGGGAATATATGAAAAACTGATAGCCAGTATTGTACTTAATGGAGAGAGACTCAAAGCTTTCCCCCTAAGATCAGGTACAAGACAAGGATCCCCATTGTCACCACTATTATTCAACATTGTGCTAGAAGTTCTAGCTAGGGCAATCAAAAAAGACAAAGAAATAAAAGGCACCCAAATTGGAAAGGAAGAAGTAAAACTCTCATTATTTGCAGGTAATATGATACTGTACGTGGAAGATCCTGAGAAATCTACAGCAAAGTTACTTGAGCTAATAAACAAATTCAGCAAGGTGGCAGGATATAAAATTCATGTGCAGAAATCAGTAGTATTTCTATCACAAGCAGTGACCTAGCTGAGGAGTCAGTTAAGGAAAAAATCCCATTCAAAATAGCAACTAAAAGAATAAAATACTTAGAAATGAACTTAACTAGGGACATAAAGGACTTGTACACAGAAAACTACATAACATTGCTAAAAGAAATAAAAGGCTATCTAAATGGGTAGAAAGATATTCCCTGCTCATGGATAGGAAGGCTAAATATAGTTAAAATGTCCGTTCTTCCCAAATTGATCTACAGAGTCAACACAATACCAATCAAAATTCCAAGAATTTACTTTGAAGATTTGAAAAGCTAACTACCCAATTCATCTGGAAAGGAAAGAGACCCCAAATAGCTGAAAGCATCTTAAAAAGGAAGAACGAAGTGGGAAGATTAACATTCCCTGACTTTAAAACCTATTATAAAGCCACAGTGGTCAAAGCACCATGGTACTGGCACAAAAATAGATGCATTGACCAATGGAATTGTATCGAAAGTGCAGAAATACACCACCAAATCTATTGTCAACTGAGTTTTGACAAGGCCCCCACATCCTCTGAACTGGGACAGAATAGTCTTTTCAGTAATTAGGCATGGAAGAACTGGATATCAATAGCCAAGAGAATGAAAGAGGATCCCTATCTTACACCCTACACAAAAATTAACTCAGAGTGGATCAAACACCTACATTTAAGAACTAGCACCATAAAGGTTCTAGAAGAAAATGTAGGGAAACATCTTCAAGATCTTGTAATAGGAGGTCGCTTCCTAAACTTTACACCCAAAGCACAAACAACAAAAGAAATTTAGATAAATGGGAACTCCTCAAAATCAAATGTTTCTGAACCTCAGAAGACTTTGTGAAAAAGTTGAAGAGGAAGCCAACTCAATGGGAGAAAGTATTTGGAAATCACATATAGGACAAAGGTTTGATTTCCTGTATATATAAATAAATCGTACAACTCAACAACCAAATAACAAACAACCCGAATATAAAATGGGCTAAACATATGAATAGGCATTTTTCTGAAGAGCAAATACAGGTGGCAGAAAAGCACATGAAGAGATGCTCATTTTCATTGGCTATAAGGGAAATGCAGATCAAGACTACAATGAGACACCACCTCACACATAAAAGAATGGTTGCTATTAAATAAACAGGAAACTATAAATATTGGAGACTATGTGGAGAAACCGGAACACTTATACACTGCTGGTGGGAATATATAATGATGCAACCACTATCGAAGTCTGTTTGGCAGTTCCTTAGGCAACTAAATATCGAGTTGTCCTGTGACCCAGCAATAGCACTACTTGGTATATACCGAGAAGAGCTGAAAGCAATGACACAAACAGACATTTCCACACCGATGTTCATAGCAGCATTGTTCACAATCGCCAAAAGGTGGAAACCAACCAAATGCCCATCAAAAGATGGGTGGATCAACAAAATGTGGTATATATTTACAATGAAATATTATGCAGCAGCTAGACAAAATGATGTCCTGAAACACATAATAAGATGGATAAGCCTTGGGGACATAATGCTGAGCAAAATTAGCCAGACACCAAAGAATAGATACTGTATGATTCCAATTTTATAACCAGCATAAAGTTATAATCACAGACTTAGAAAACAGAATATAGGGGACATAGAGATACATAGAAACTAGAGATGGGTGAACTGTTACCTAATGAGGTTGAACTCCAATGTAAGGAAATAGATAGGAGCGAAAGTGATACTCTACTTGGTCTAGATGTAATATTACCATATTGACGATGAATAAGATTTAAAGGGGTTGTATAGACCTGTGTGTCCCACTGATTCACATGAGAAATATGAATTAGTTCTCGTAAGAATTACTTTAAGGATATGATTCTTGTATAAAGAATGTTTAAGTCCAGGGTGTAGGGGGAAAACTGCTATTGCATGCTGTTAGCTATGTTCAAAAGGAAACCTTCAACACTAGCACAGCAACAGCAGAGGTAAATAATGGTGTGACGGACAAGAGTTAAGAGAAGGTTTAGATTTCCTATTTGGGTGAGGGTGTGCTTATTGGTTTTCTTTCTCTTGGGAACAAAGAAATTATCTAGAATTGAGAATGTTGATGGCCTGTGCACTTTGGGCCTTCTACATGATGTCTGGTGAATGCAGGTGGCTGAAAGATGCACTGATAGAGAAGTAGATTGGCGAACAGTGGTGTATATTTATGAATGAAGGTCGTGCTGCTACAGAAAGGAACAATGTCATGAGACATGCAATGATATGAGTGAACCTGTGGGACATTTGGTGAGGCAAAATAAGCCAGAAACAAAGGAACAAGAATGGTATGGTGACCTTTAGAAAATGCTTATAAGAAAACAGGGGCCTAGATTTTAAGCTTTTAGAGCGACACATTAAGTCCGGAGTGGTGATTATTATTTCTGGATTTTGAGAGGCTGTTATATATATATAACCTGATATTTAGAGATATGAATGAAGCCGAACAGGTTGGGGTTAAAGTAATTCAGAACATAGAGGTAAAGAAAATAGTGTCTATGTTTTAGAACCACACATACTCTTTGAGACCGATGGAAGAAAGGTTTATTTGATCTGGAACTGAATTTTTCTGTAGTGCATATTCTAATTCAACATAGCTGTATAGCTCATTTGAACAATTGAAACACAGGGAACACAGAATAAGAAAAAGGTCCTTTAATCCTGTATAGATGATTGTAATGCCTGGAAACATCCTAGAATATATTAAGGAGATAATCAAAAAATATCGGCTATGTCTCCTGGGGGAGGGAAGAAAGAATATGGAACTATTAATCCTTACCATCAGGGAACCCCCTGATACAGTGTCAAACTTTAGGGACACCCAAATCAGTAGGCCATGCCCTTGATCATGAGGCTTACTCTTGTGAAGCTTATGTAAGTAGTGGAGAAGCTTAGACTAACTATAGGCATGCCTAAGAGTTACTTCTGGAGGACCTCTGTTGTTGCTCAGATGTGGCTTCAATCTCTCTAAGCACAACTCTGCAAGTGAAATCATTGCCCTCCCCCCTATGTGGGATATGACATCCAGGGGTGAAAGTCTTCCTAGTGACATGGGAGATGACTCCCTGGGATGAATCCAGATCTGGCACCATGGAATCAACAATTCCATCCTGACGAAAAGGCAGAAACGAAGTATAATTAATAAAGTATCAGTGGCAGAGAGAGTTCACATACAGTCGAGAGGCTACTCTGGAGGTTGATCTAACACAAGCATCAGGTAGACCTTGCTACCTATCATAACCTGCCAACGCCCAACGAGGACCATTCCCGCCAATCGTAAAGAACACTTAGGGCAATATATAAGATTCCACAAGGGTTCCAGGCACTAGAGTAGATTTCTGCAGATCCAGAAATCTGCAACCTCCAGATAGGTTCCTGGTGCAGATAAGTCCTGAAACCTAGCCCAGCCTCTCCAGAACATCAGATAGTTCCATCTCCCTACCCCATATTAGTGATAGACCCTTCCAATATAAAAAATTTAGAGCCCAAACAACCCTAAAGAGAGGTACGGAAAGATCAAAGATGATGGTGGAATTAGGATTCAACAAATGAATATGAATGTTGAATCATTAAGTTGATATCTCTTTCAACCTCTAGTATTTTAGAGCAGCTAGAAGTAAAAACGTTAAATTGTGAAATTGTAACCCATGTCAAAGTCTGAAATGTGTTCTACAACTAATTATGATGCTGTGCTTTGAAATTTCTAGCTTTCTTGTATATATGTTTTCACAGAAAAAGAAGGAAAAAAAGTTGATTGTGATGGTATAAAAATATTTAAGCCTTCTAGCGTCCTATATTCTGGAGTAGCTAGAAGGAGAAATATAATAGGATCGTATGGTAGCCAGTGACAAACTCTGGAATCTGTCCTGTAACCGCTTTTTGGAGAGTGCTTTGAAAGCTATTGCTTTTTTATTTCTTTGCTTTGTATGTATGTTTTACTATACAATAAGAAAGGTAAATAATAAATAAATGAAGTAAGCCAGAATAATAAAAATATATGTAAAATAAGAAATAATCAACATTGTAATATAAAATATCTATAAACATAAAAATAAAAATAATGAAAAACAATTATACTACTGAAAAAAGTATGTGCAAAAGATATATTTAAAAAGGAGGAGAAAAGAATACTAGGAAAAATATATTTTTTAAAATTAATGCCTAGGCAGATATGTGGGTGCACATTTAGCTCAGTGATAGAATGCTCGCCCTTCACATGGAAAGACTGGCTTCAATTCCTGGCCATGCACCAAAAACAGACAAGCATACAAACAATCAAAGAAACCTAAGCAGATAGGGAGTCTGCTTGGCCTTTCCCTTTCTCCCTAGCTGATGACCATCCTGAGGCACCTCCTCCCCTCAAGCTCTGCCATCCAACTGTAGTTGCTTGCATGCACTTACCACTTCTCACCAGCAGGTGGCACACCTGAGGCTCCTCTTCCTTCAGGCCTATCCCTTCTGGCCTGCAGGGGCTTGAGGTCCGTATGCATCCTGGGGTCGCTGCTCCCAGCCTGCCATGGCTGGACTGTCAGTTTGCACCAGCATGACTGTAGAGCCAATCAGCATCTGTGGAAATCAGCCCACCCGCAGAACCTGGTACCTGGAGGGCCCACCAGACACCATGCCTGTAGAGCCAGCCCATTCCCTGTTCCCTGCTGGGTGATTGCTTTAAGCACCTAGAGGCACAGCGGTGGGCAATCAGGTCTGCCTCTGGGCTCCCAGTGGTGCTGTTGACTATGGCTGGTGTGGCATGGTCTCCACAGACAGCAGCTGAAGCAGGCTAGAGAGGAAGGACAATCAGTTCCCTCTGATTGCACATCTCTTCACACCACAGCTCACCTCAGGTGGGGATCATGGTCACCCGATCTACCTCACTCTCCATGTCCCAATAGCCCCCACCTCTCTCTTCTCCCCAAATCCCTAGAGACGCTGTTTGATTATTCACATCCTGGGAAACATATGAACAGGGTCTCAGGGAATTCAGTGACAACATGAAGTACATGTGTTATGGGTGTCCCAGAAGAGCAGAGGGTCAAAAGAGGAGAAAGACTTATGGAGGAAATAATCATTGAAATATCTCATCTCTTATGAAAGACATAAAATTACAGATCCAAGATGTGCAGCGTACCCAAAACAGGATAGATTCAAATAGACATACTCCAAGACACTTACTAATCAGATTGTTAGATGTCAAAGAGAAAGAGAATTTTGAAAGCAGGAAGAGAAAAGCAATCCATCACATATAGGGGAAGTCCAATAACACTTTGTGGATTTCTCAGTAGAAACCATGGAGGTGAGAAAGCAGTGGTATTATATGTTTAAGATTCTAAAGGAGAAAAACTGCTGACCAAAAATTGTATATCTAGCAAAATTGTCCTTCAAAAATGAGGGGGAGATTAAAATATTTTCAGACAAATAATCATTGAGAGAATTTGTGACCAAGAGACCAGCGCTGCAAGAAATACTAAATGGAACACTTAGCAGATAGAAGAAGGCAGGAGAGAAGTCTGGAGATGAGTGTAGAAATGAGGACTATCACTAAAGGCAAAAGAGAAAAAAAATAGATATTACATATAAAATTCAAAAGACTAATGGTAGAAGAAAGTACTGCTTTTATGGTAATAACAGGAAATGTTAAATGGATTAAACTCCTCAATAAAAAGTCATAGACTGGCAGAATAGTTTTAAAAATAAAACCTGTGTAAATGCTATCTACATGAGACTCATTTTAGACCCAAGGACAAAAATTGGTTGAAAGTGAAAGGTTGGAAATAGATTTTTCAGGCAAACAACAATCAGAAAAGAAAGCAGAAGTAGTTATACTAATATCCAACAAATTATCTTTCAAATGTAAATCAATTATAGTAGATAAAGAAAGACACTATGTATTAATAAAAGGGTCAATTCAACAATAAGACCTAACAACCATAAATATCTATGCACTGAGCCAGAGTGCTGCAAAGTATGTGAAGTAAACATTGGCAACATTGATGGGAGAAATAGACACCTCAACCATAATAATTGGAAACTTCAATTCCTTGCACTCATCAATGGATAGAACAACTAGATAGAGGATCAATAAAGAAACAGAGAAGTTAAATGATACAATAAATGAGCTTGACTTAATAGACATTTACAGAACATTACACACCACAACAGCATGTTACACATTTTTCTCAAGTGCTCGTGAATCACTCTCAAGGATAGACCATATGCTGGGTCTCAATATATTTAAAAAGATTGAAATCATACAAAACACTTTCCCAGATCATAATGGAATGAAGTTGAAAATCAATTTTCTGGCAGAGGGACAGAAAACTCACAGATATATGGAGGCTAAACAACACACTTTTAAACACTGAGTGAGTCAAGGAAGAAATTACAAGAGAAATCAGTAAATATCTCGAGGCAAATGAAAAAGAAAGTACAAAATATCAAAATTTATGGGTGCAGCCAAGGCATTGCTAAAAGGGAAATTTATTGCCTTAAATGTCTATATTAAAAAAGATGAAAGAGGAAAAATTGAGGAATTAACTGTTCACTTGGAAGAACTAGAGAAAGAGCCAGAAACTAGACCGAAAGGAAAGAAAGGAAAGAAGTAATAAATATTAGAGCAGAAATAAATGAAATTGAGGACATGCAAACAATCAAGATAATCAACATAACCAGAAATTGGTTCCTTGAGAAAATTAATAAAATCAAGTGTACCCTTAGCTAGGTTGACACACACACACACACACACACACACACACACACACAGAGAGAGGTTGCAAATAATTTAATCAGAAATGGAGGAGGAGATATAATCACTGGCTTCACAGAAATAAAGGAGGTAATGGAGGATATTATGAGCAACTATATGCTAATAAATTAGGTATTGTAGATGAAATGGACAACTTCCTAGAAAGGCATGAACAACCAACATTGATTTGAGAAGAAATAGACAACCTCAAGAAACCAATCAGAATATAGAGATTGAATCAGTCATTAAGAAGCTCTCAAAAAAGAAACGTCCAGGACCAGATGGCTCCACTTGTGAATTCTACCAAGCATTCGAGAAAGACTTAGACCGGTGGGCTCAGCAGGCAAGAATGCTTGCCTACCATGCCAGAGGACCTGGGTTCGGTTCCTGGTGCCTGCCCATGTTAAAAAAAAAAAGAATTAGACCAATCTTGCTCAAATTCTTCAAAAAAATTGAAGAGGAGGGAAAGTTACCTACTTATTCTATGAAGCCAACATCACCCTGATACTAAAGCCAGACAAAGATACTGCTAGAAAAAATTACAGACCAATCTCTCTAATGAAAATAGATACAGAAATCCTTTCCAGAATACCTGCAAATTAATTTAGCAGCACATTAAAAGAATTACATAACCATGACCAAGTGGGATTTATTCCAGGTATCCAAGAATGGTTCAACATGAGAAAATCAATTAATGTAATATACCACATCAACAAATGAAACCAGAAAAACCACATGATCATCTCGATTGATGCAGAAAAGGCATTAGACAAAATTCACCATCCTTTCTTGATGAAAATACTTCAAAGGATAGGAAAAGAAGGGAACTTCCTCAACATGATGAAGGGAATATATGAAAAACCTACAGCTAATATCATCCTCAAAGGAGAAAGACTTAGACCTTTCCTCTAAGATCAGGAACAAAACAAGGGTGCCCAGTGTCATCATTGTTATTCAACATTGTACTGGAAGTTCTAGCCAGAGCAATCAGACAAGAAAAAAAAGGCACCCAAATTGGAAAGGAAGAAGTAAAATGCTCACTGTTTGCAAATAATGTGATAGTATACGTAGAAAATCCTGAAAAACTTCAGCAAAGCTACTAGAGCTAATAATTGAGTACAGCAAAGTGGCAGAGTACCAGATCAACACCAGAGAATCAGTAGTGTTTCTATACACTAGTAATGAGCAGTCTGAGGAGGGAAGAAAAAAATTCCATTTGTAATAGCAACCCAAAGTATCAAATACTGAGGAATAAATTTAACTAAGGAGACAAAAGACCTATACAGAGGAAACTACAAGAAACTGCTAAAAGTAATCATGGAAGACCTAAATAAAAGGAAAGGCAGAACATGTTCATGGATTGGAAGACAAGATATAGTTAAAATGTCAATTCTACCCAAATTAATTTATAGATTCAATGCAATACCAATTAAAACCCCCAAATTTATTTGGAAGGGAGGGGGTGCCCCGTATAGCTAAGAATATCTTGAGAAAGAAGAATCAAGTGGGACGTCTCACACTACCTGAGTTAAAAGCATATTATGAAGCTACAATGGTGGAAACAGCATTGGCCTGGCATAAAGACAGAAATACTGACCAATGGAATTGAATAGAGTGTTCACATATTGACCCTCTCATCTATGGACAATTGATCTTTGATAATGCGTTCAAGCCAACCTACCTGGGACAGAGCAGCCTCTTCAATAAATGGTGCATGGAGAACTCAATATCCATATGCAAAAGAGTGAAAGACGATCCATATCTTACATTCTGTTCAAAAATTAACTCAAAATAGACTGAAGACCTAACATTAGAGCTATGACCATAAAACTTTTAGAAGAAAATGTAAGGAAATATCTTATAAAACTTGTAATAGGAGCTGGTTTCCTAGACCTTACACCCAAAGCACGAGCACTGAAAAAAGAAATTAAAAAAGACAAATAATCCGATTAAAAAATGGGCAAAAGACATGAACAGATACTTCTCAGAGGAGGAAATACAGATGGCTAAAACTCACATGAAAAGATGCTCAACTTCACTGGCTGTTAGGGAAATGTATATCAAAAGCACAATTGAGATATCATCTGACACCCATTAGAATGGCCATTATCCAAAAAAGAAAAAACGAGAAAACGACAAATGCTGGAGAGGATGTAGAGAAAGAGGCACACTTAGCCACTGTTGGTGGGAATGTATAAATGGTAAAAACAGTCTTAAGGCAGTTTGGCGGTTCCTCAGGAAGCTAAATATAGAATTGCCCTATGATCAAGCAATCTTATTACTAGATATATATTTAGAGGACCTGAGGGCAAGGACAAAACAGACATTTGCACAACAACACTTATAGCAGCATTCTTTATGATTGCCAAGGGATCAAACAATACAAATGTCCATCAACCACTGAGTGGCTAAAGAAGCTGTGGTATATACATACAATGGTATATTATCCAGCTGTAAGACAGAATAAAGTCATGAAGCACGTCACAATGTGGATGGACCTTGAGAACATTATACTGAGTGAAATTAGCCAGAAACAAAAGAACAAATACTGTATAGTCTCACTAATATGAACTAACATTAACAAGTGAAGTTTGAGAACTGTAGTTAAGAACACATCAAGAGATAGAAATAGCATAGAGATAGGGCATTTGGTGCTGAAGGAATACAGATTGTGTAACCAGACTGACTGTAAAAATTCAGAAATGGACAGCACAACACTACCTGATTGTGTAGCACAATAATATAAGTATACTTAATGAAGCTGAATGTGAGTATGATAGAGGGAGATAGGCTCGGGGCGCATATGAAACCAGAAGGAAAGATTGACGTTGAAGTCTGAGGGGGTATACTAGGAGTGCCTGGAGTGGACAATGATGGTGATTAAATGTACAAATAAAAAAAGTTTTTGCATGACAGAGAACAAATGAATGTTAGTATTGCAAAGTGTTGAAAATAGATGTTATATGGGAAAACATACAATTAGTGCAAGCTGGGGTCTGTAGTCAACAGTAACATTGTAATGGGCTTCCACTGAATGTAACAAAGGCGTTATGCCGAGACTAAATGTCAACAGGCAGGGGAATGGGGAAGGGGTATAGATTCTTTGTGAAAGAAAAGGAAATGTCTTTAGATAGATTATGGTGACAAAGGCATGCCTATACACTTAGGTTGGATTGTATGATGTGTGAATAAAACTGTTTAAAAATGAACAGAGAGAAACAAGTGCTAGAGAAAGTGTGGAGAAAGAGGTGTACCAATTTCACTGTTGGTGAGGAAACTGAGAGGTGCAGCCTCTTAGAGGGCAGTGTGGTGTTTCCACAGGAGGCTAGGGTTGGGGTTGCCAGATGATCCTTAAACCCAGGTGTTCATAATAATCCAATCAGTTGAAGGCTATTAAGGAAGAAGAGAGACTCCCTGCTTGTTTAGCCAGCAAGCCTTTCCTGTGGAATTTATCCAGACCCTTCATTGGAGCCACTACCGTCACAGCCTGCCCTATAGATTTTGGACTCTTCCATTTCCTCAGTTGTATGCAACACCTTTATAAATCTCATATTTACAGAACTCTCCTGTTGGTTCTGTTTCTCTAGAGAACCCTGACTAACACAGCTTGATACAAGGAGTAGTTTTTGAGAAACTGAATCTTAGGAATGGGTTTTTACAATTGTTTTTCTACTCTGACTAGACTCAGAGGCACTAATGACTCTGTTTCCAATAATCAAGATGCCTCTGACAGTCCATGGGGTGAGCTGGCAAAAGAGATTCTCAAAATATCACCATTTGCTAGTTGTATGCTTATATGAGGCAAAACTCTGGGTGATAATGTTTTTGACACCTGTATGGTGTTTTATGTAATAAAGAGGTATTATGATGTTGGCTGGTTGTTGTTAGATACGCTGGATACCATGATGAAGGAAAGGGATGAGCGGAAGGTTTCAAATTTGAAGCTTCAGTGCCACGTGAACGATGTAAAAGTTTCCATGTGTGCCCTGAAAGAAAATCTGATTTCCTGTGCTCGCAGACTTGAGATCTCTGAAAACCAGATACAAAACCTCATTGTGTGAGTAGCCGATTTACAGCATGAACTAAAATCTCAACCTTGCAGGGTGTCTGCTGTTAAAGTAAGGGCTTTAATTGGAAAATAATGGGATCCTGAAACGTGGGATGGTGTTATAGGGTATGATAATGATGGTAATGATGGGGAGACGGGATCCCTGGAATCTGCTAAGCCTTTGCTAGATAGATCTGTAATGGACTGCCTTGAGGAAACAGCTTCCTGGCCTCCAGTCTCCTCAGAGGAGTCTACTGTCTAACTTCCACCTCATAAAATTTACCCTTCACTGCCTGCTAACCCTGTAACCACCTCCCCTGGGGAAACAGCCCTCATTCCTCTGTCTGGAGCAACTAATTCTGTTTCCCCAGATGAAGCTGCAATGGAATGTCCCTAGATAATTGGCTTGAAAGACACATATTTCTTTTAATGACCCACCCCCACAGCCCCCCTTTTCTTCAAGACCTATAAGACTAAAGTCCCAACAGGTCCTGAAAGGTGTGGTACAAAGTGTGACTTATAAGGAGGTATGCTATACTCCAAAAGAACTGCCTGAGTTTTTCTATCTATATAGACAGAAGTCGGGAATATGCATGGAAATGGATATTAAGGGTGTGGTGTATTGGTGGGAGGACTATAATGTTGGCTCATGCTGAATCTATTGATGTGAGCCTACTAAGCAGAGATTCTGCATTCAGTGTTGTAGCTTGAGGGATTAGAAAGGCATTAACAGTTTGGATAGTTGGCTGAAACATGGATCCAAAGGTGGCCGACATTACCTGAGGTCGAAATACCAGAAGTGCCCTGGTATAATGTAGATGAGGGGTTCCAGGGCCTTACAGAGATTTGAATGTTAGAGTGGATATATCTTGGAAGACCTGCTCACACACTCCAGGAATGTCCAGAGGTCATGTCTTTCACCAAGACCTTGAGAAATAAGTTTGTGAGACTAGCTCCATCATCCCTGAAGAGGTCTGTAGTCTCCCTTCTCTGTAGGTCAGATATTACTGTGAGAACTGCTGTCATTGACCTGGAATCCTTAAACACATTGGGAATCATTGGAACCTGAGTTGGCAGAAGCCATGTGGTGACCGTTCACCACCACAGACAAGTTGGGTCTGATTACCATAATGGATAGCAAACTCAAAGCAGCAATCAAAATAATCTGACTCACAGAGACTTGTGTCATTGGTTAGTAGATCATGGGGTACCTAGACGTAAAATAGATGGACATTCTAGTAAATTCTTGTTTGAGTTGTTTTAGCAGAAGAATTCTAGGTCAAGTGAACAGATGTCTAACTTAAGTTACAAAAACAGAGAATTATGCCCCCCCTCCCCCGTAATCATTTCCAAGACTTGAGATGGTTTATAGACTCAGAGCTGCTTGAATGAGGTGAGAGCCGGGTATCTTTGTGAAAGGACCCTTTTACACTGCCCCCAATTTATACTGTTATCCTTCCTCTCAGCCTTCCCCTAGGAGACCTAAGGCCTTTTATTAGTGTGACTGTGCACTGGGGAAAAGGAAATGATCAGATATTGGGAGGATTATTAGACCCTGACTCAGAAGTCACACTAATTTCAGGAGACCCCACACATCACCCTGGTTCACAAGTCAGAGTAGGGGCTTATGGAGGCGAGGTGATCGTTGGAGTTTTAGCTCAGGTCCACCTCACAGGTGGTCCAGGGGGTCTCCGGAACCATTCTGCAGTTATTTCCCCAGTTCCAGAATGCATAATTGGAATTAACATACTCAGCAACTGTCAGAACCCCCACATTGGTTCTCTAACTCATGGAGTAAGGACTATTATGGTAGGAAAGGCCAAATGGAAGCCATTAGAACTGATCCTAGCTAGCAAAATAGTGAATCAGAAGCAATACGGTATTCCTATAGGGATTGCAGAGATTACTGCCACTCTTAAGGACTTGAAGGATGCAGGGGTGGTGATTCCCACCACATCCCCATTCAGCTCTCCTATTTGGGCTGTGTAGAAACAGGTGGGTCTTGGAGGATAACAGTGGATTGTCTTAAACTTAACCAGGTGTTGACTCCAATTGTAGTTACTATCCCTCATGTGGTATCATTGTTTGCGCAAATCAGCACATTACCTCGTACCTGATATGCAGCTATTCATTTGGGAAATGCTTTTTTCTCAATAGCTGTCAGTAAGGACCGCCAGAAACAGTTTGCATTCAGCTGGCAAGGCCAGGACTATATCTTCAGTGTCCTGCCTCATGTATAGCAACTATCCAGCCCTCACGTTCTTGTCCGCAGAGGCCTTGATCATTTCTCCCTCCCACAAGACATCACACTGGTACATTATATTAATGATATCATGCTGATTGTACCTAGTGAGCAAGAAGTAGCAACTACTCTAAACTTATTGGTAAGGCATTTGCAGGTCAAGATATAGGAGATAAATCCAACAAAAATACAGGGGCCTTCCAACTCAGTGAAATTTTTAGGTGTCCAGTGGTGTGGGGCATGTTGAGATATACCTTCTAAGGTGAATAAGCTGTTACATCTGGCCCTTCTACAACCAAAAGAGAGGCACAATGTGTAGTTGACCTCTTTGGATTTTGGAGAAAACATATTCCTCATTTGGGTATACTTTTCCAGCCCATTTACTGAGTGACCAGAAAAGCTGCTAGTTTTGAGTGGGGACCTGAACAAGAGGAGGCTTTGCAACAGGTCCAGGCTGCTGTGCAAGCTGGTCTGCCACTTGGGCCATATGATCCAGCAGATCCAATGGTGCAGGAAGTGTCAGTTGAAAATTGAGATGCTATTTGGAACTTTTCTCAAGTCCCTATAGGACAATCACATTGCAGACACTTAGGATTTGGGGGGAAAGTCTGCTTTCTGCTGCAGATAACTACTCTCCTTTTGAGAAACAGCTTTTAGCCTGCTACTGGGCCTTAGTAGAGACTGAACGCTTAACCATGGGCCACCAAGTTACCATGAGACCTGAGTTGCCTATCATGAGCTGGGTGTTGTCTGACCCACCAAGCCATAAAGGTGGGCATGCACAGCAGTACTCCATCATAAAATGGAAATGGTATTTTAGAGATAGGGTTTGAGCAGGTCTTGAAGGCACAAGTAAGTTACGTGAGGAAGTGGCTAAAATGACCTGGGCCCCCACTTGTGCCATATTATCTTCTCTTTCTCAGACCTGAGCTATGGCCTATTGGGAGTTCCTTACAGTCAGCTGACAGAGGAAGAAAAAACTCGGGCCTGGTTTACAGATGATTTTGCACAGTATACAGGGACCACTCGGAAGTGGACAGCTGCAACACTACAACCCCATTCAGGGATGTCCTTAAAGGACAGTGGTGAGGAGATATCCTCCCAGGGGGTGGAACATCGTGCAATGCTCCTGGTTGATCATGTTGCTTGGAAGGAGAACTGGCCAGAGGTGTGTTTGTATACTGACTCATGGGCGGTTGCTAATTGTTTGGCTGGATGATCAGGGACTTGTAAGGAGCATGTTTGAAAAATTGGTGCCAGAGAGTTCTGGGAAAGAAGTATGTGGCTAGACCTTTCTGAGTGGGCAAAGAACATGAAGATATATGTGCCCCATGTGAATGTTCACCAGAGGGTGACTTCAGCACAGCATTTCGTCTTACTGCTGCATAATATTCCATCATATGTATTTAGCACATTTTGTTAATCCACTCATCTGTTGATGGACACTTGGATTGCTTCCAACTTTTGGTGATTGTGACTAATGCTGCTATGAATATCAGTGTGCCAATGTCTGTTTGTGTCATTGGTTTCAGCTCTTCTGGGTATATACTGAATAGTGGTATTGCTGTGTCATAGGGCAAATTGATATTTGGTTTCCTCAGGAACCATCAAACTGTCTTCCATAGGCCCTGCATTATCTGAGAGTGGGTGTGATGCAGTTTTTCAGGTCAGTGCTTGCCTGGATCTGATAGGGCGTGGCGGGTGTGTGTGTGTGCATGTGCATGGGTCTGTGTGTCCAGACACTGATGTATGCATGTGCAGTGCTCAGGGGGGTTGGGGTGGAGTTGTGTGACTCTATCGCTGGGGGTGGGTGTGACGCAAGGATGAAGGTGAGCACCTGTAGCCTGGATACGCAGGTGATCATCTGCATGGGGCAGGGAGAAGGAAGTGGGGGTCAAGGGGCTTTTCACAGTTGTGCGGGTTTCAGGAGGGGTGGGCCAAGGCTGTGTACTTGTGCAGGAGAGGTGAGTCAGGCTGGGCAGGTGTGCACATGTGTGTGGGATGGATGTTTGGGGCAAGGGGACCTGTTGTATTGTTTGGGTCCAGAGTGCTCAGAGCATGGTGGGGTGCGGGTGACAGGGTTCATGTACGTGGGTTGTGGGGCGAGTTGTGGGGTGGCGTGAGTGGATATAGTACATAGTTTGGCTTACTTCCTAGTCTCTGTCTCCCTGTCCATGCACTCCTACAGTCTCTGGATCTCTGGGCCTCTGTTTGCAAAGGGGCATGTGTACCCTAGAAAAGCCACGTTTTCATCTTGATTCAATCTTGTTTGGCACCTGTTTCTTTTAATCCTGATTCAGCACTGTAGGTTGGAAACTTTTGACCAGATTATCTACACAGAGATGTGATATATTCAGTTGTAGGTGTGACCTTTTGATTAGTTGGTGATGTGACTCATTCCAGGTGGGTCCTGATTAGTTTACTGGAATCCTTTAAGAGAGGAGCCCTTTGGGTGAGAGCCAGAGAAATGCAGAAGTCTCAGAGCCAACAGAAACTTAACAGCAGTGCTGACACAGATGCAGACATGTGGAGAACAGAGACACAGTTGTTAGGAGATGCTTGGAACCAAGAAGACGTTGCCATGAGATGTTAAGGAAGCCAGAACCTGAAGAGAGCCAAGGGAAGCCAGGATATTAAAGCCAGCCCTGGAGAAGTAAAGTGAGGAACCTCCGTAAGAAAAGAGGCTGAAAGCAACGGAGCCCAGAAGCAAGGGATCAGTAGATGCCAGTCACGTGACTACCTAATTGACAAAGGTGTTCATGATCCTTCAACCTTTCTTGAGTGAAGGTAACCTCTTCTTGGTGCCTTAATTTGGACACTTCCACTTGCATAGGACTCTAAACTTGTAACTTATTAAATTCCCCTTTCTAAAAGCCGTTCCAGTTCTGATATATTGCATTCCGACAACTCGCAATCTATTACAGGTGCATTAAGCTGTTTGTACTAGCTGGATGGTCTCTGGTTCTCTACATCTCAATTCCTCAGCTTTTGCAATCAGGACCTCCCTATGTGTTGTAGAAGACCTCCCAGGTCATTTACACCCTGGAAATGCTCTCCCAGTCGTTTTTCTGTCACTCTCTAGCTTTTCCTTGGAGCAGGGATGAACTTGACCTATACCTATTCTGCCGTCTTCAGCTGTCCGTTTTTTTGATGAGAAATTGGAGCTCAACCAAATTGGGACTCCTTTGTACATAACACATTGCTTTTCTTTTGCAGCTTTCAAAACTCTTTCATTAGTCTTTGCTATTGACAGTGTGATTGATATATGACAGCACATTTTTTTCTTCATGTTTATCCTGTTTTTCTCTGGTCTTCTTAGTTTTACATATTCACATCTTTTGCTGAGTTTGAGAAATTCTTTGTTACTATTTTTTTGAATATTCCTTTTGCCCCTTTCTCTTTTCTTCTTTTCAGATTCTCATAATATGTATATGGTACACTTGATCATGTCCCAGAAGTCTTTGACTGTTTTCACTTTTAATATCCTCAGCCTGACTCAGTTCAATTTTCCTGTCTGAGTTTGTTGATTGACTCCTTTTTTCTGTTGGCTCCAATCTGCTTTTGAAACCCTCCTGGGCATCTTTCATTTCAGTTATTGTGATCTCTTCAGCTGAATTAGTTCTAGTTTGTTAACTTTATAACATTTCAATCTCTTCACTAAGATTCTTATGTTGCTCATTCATTGTTTACATGACATCCTTTAGTTCTTTGTCTGCATTTTCCTTCATCTCCTTGATATACTAAACTCTTTGTTTAGTATATCACATTTTCTTCTTCTCCATTGGTGTATCCTGGATTTTCATCCTCTTCCTTTGGATGGGGCATCATTTTTTTTCTTTCTTTGTTTGTCTTGTGCTCTTTTGTTTCAAAATTTATATTTTAATATTTTAAAATGTTATCTCTGGAATTTTATTGCCTGAGATGTTTCTTTCTTTATTTTGCAACCAGCTGGTAATAAGATAGAGATTTTATGTTTTTTAATTTATTATTATTTTTAAAAATATTTTTATTATAAACAATGAACTGACATACCAACATTCTTGACATACAGTCATTCTTGACATATGAGTATTCTTGGCGTTGTTATAATCAGTGGCTCACAATATCATCATGTAGTTGTGTATCCATCACTATGATCATTTTTTTAAACATTTGCATCTCTCCAGGAAAAGAAAGAAGAAAGAAAAAACTTATACATATCATACCCCTTACCACTCCCTTTCATTGACTAATAGTATTTCAATCTACTCAATTTATTTTAACCTTTGTTCCCCCTATTATTTATTTATTTTTTTATCCATATTTTTTACTCATCTGTTATACCATAGATAAAAGGAGCGTCAGATACTAGGTTTTCACAATCACATTGTGAAAGCTATATCATTATACAATCATCTTCAATTAACATGGCTACTGGAACACAGCTCTACAGCTTCAGGAACTTCCCTCAAGCCACTCTAATACACCATAAACTAAAAAGGGGATACCTACATAATGTATAAGAATAACCTCCAGGATAATCTATCGACTGTTTGAAATCTGTCAGCCACTGACACTTTATTTTATCTCATTTCTCTCTTTCCCCTTTCAGTCGAGAAGGTTTTCACAATCCCCTTATGCTGAGTCCCAGATTATTCTAGAATTTCTGTCCCACATTGCCCCTGGGAGTCATGTCCCATTAGAGAGGGGGAGAGCAGTTAGTTTGCTTGCTGTGTTGCCTGAGAGAGAGAGAGAGAGGCCACATCTGAGCAACAAAAGAGTTTCTCTCAGGGTGATTCTTAGGCATGATTTTAAGTAGGCTTCGCCTATCCTTTGTAGGGGTAAGTTTCATAGGAACAAACTCCAAGGTTGAGGGCTCAGCCTATCGATTTGGTTGTCCCCACTGCTTGGAATTCTCCAAATGGGGAAGTTGAATTTTCTCCCTTTCTCTCTTTCTCCCCATTCCCCCAAGGGGGCTTGGCAAGTACTGTTCAATCATTCTGGGATTTATCGGGCGTCACATTAACCTGAACAAACCTACAAAACCTCATGCCCTATTCAAGGTTTCATGTACTTATGGTGTTCAATTAAACTGTCCATATAAG
Organism: Myrmecophaga tridactyla; assembly: GCA_004026745.1. NCBI lineage: Eukaryota > Metazoa > Chordata > Mammalia > Pilosa > Myrmecophagidae > Myrmecophaga > Myrmecophaga tridactyla. Next base: position 63,756 of record PVIY010010326.1, read on the forward strand.
TTAAATTAGGAAATGCACTAGTCAAAATATAAATTTTGTATCAAATAAACATTTCTTGCTTTAGTCTCACATGGGTATTCAATTTTTAAAATATGAATTGCCATCTATTTTCAACGCCCTGCAAAATTGACATTCCTTTGTTCTTCCTCAAGCAAAAACATTTTTTAATTTGTACATTTAATCACTATCATTGTATACTCTAGGCATTCCTAGGTTATACCATCTCAGTCTTTATCATCAAGATAAAGATTTTCTTGAGTGTTAGCTCTCCTATCAGGAAAGTGTGCCCAAAATGAATGCAAAGAGTGAGGTCTTCCTGATGTCTTCTGGTTCAGTGTCTTGTCCTGGGTTTGAGTTTGCTATTTGTTTTTGGAGTTCCCTTGTTTATAGGAATTTGAATGCCCCTTTATTTCTCAGGAGACAAACTTCCTTCTCTCCCATGGAGGAGGTAAGACTTTGTCCCAGGCTATCCTTCATTTTCTCTAGCTGCTGTCTCCTGGAGGGCAAGTTTAGGGAGGGTGTGCATACTGGAGAGGAATTTCCAAAGTCAGTCTTTCCTAGCTGTCACAAGGCCAGTTATCCACTAATGGGGTACAAACCACAGACTGTCTCCAAACTGCCCTGGGGAAATCAGGAAGGGTGCCAGGAGCTTCTGCCATGGCTCTCCAAAGCTGCACTTTCTTGACCTGCCCAGGAAATGCAGCCTGGAGGAAGCATAGCATGTTTAAGTCTCCTCAGCCTTCTTTGTCCATGTGTCTCCAGCAATCTGAAGTCGCTAATCAAAAGACTTGATCATGGATTGGCTGTGTCTACCCCTGATCTTGAGTAAGAGGATTTTTATGTCCCTATATGTCACCAGTGAGCTACCCAGTTCCTATTACAGGAGGGGGTGGTGGGCATTTGGTAACCACCACACAGAGAGAGCAATTTGCTGGTCATTACCCTAACTTACTGGCCCCTTTCATCTACTCTTCTGTAGATGCAGTACAGTGTTCTGCTAGACACCAGAGTTTCAAATAGCTGTTTTAGACATTTCTTGCCAGTTTAATAGTTGTTTTGGTGGTAGGACTGAATCCTGGAACTTTCTACTCTGCCATCTTCCCACAGTCTTCTCTGCAGTTGCTTTTTTATTACATGGACAGGCACCGGGAATTGAACCCGGGTCTCTGGCATGGCATGAGAAAACTTTACCACTGAGCCACCTTTACCTGCCCAGGAGTTGCTTTTCAAATGTTTATTTACTAACTAACATCTTCTGGATTCTCTTATTCTAATAACTTTTTTAATAGAGTCTCTTGGATTGTTAAAATTTGCAGGTATTTAGTGTTCTGTACACTACAGTAACTTTCCAGAAACCTACAACCTCCAGATGGGTCCCTGGACCGGTTAAGTCCTGAAACCTATAGGGCCCAGCCTCTCTAAAACTTCAGATAGTTCCATCTCCCTACCCCATATCATTGACAGCCCCTTCTAATATGAAAAAGTTAGAATGACCATAGCCCAAACACCCGTAAAGAGAGGGATAGAAAGGTCAAAGGTGATGGTGGAGTTCTACAGTGAAGGTAGGATTTAGCAAATGAATATGATTGCTGAATCATTAAATTGATACCTCTTTTAGTCTCCAGTATCTTAGAGCAGCTAGAAGTAAAACCCCAAAATTGTGAAATTGTAACCCATGCCAAACTCTGAAATGTGTTCTACAACTAATTGTGGTACTGTGCTTTGAAATTGATTGCTTTTGTGTATATATGTTTTTACAAAAAAGAAAAAAATAGTCGATTGTAATGATAAAAAAAAAATGTATTCCTTGTAGCCTCCTATATTCTGGAGCAGCTAGAAGGAAAAATCAGAGAGGATGGTATGGTAGCCCATGACAAACTCTGGGATCTGTCCTGTAACTACTTGTTGAACAGTGCTTTGAAAACTGTTGCTTTTTCATTCTTTGCTTTGTATATGTTGTGTTATACAGTAAAAAAAATTATAAAAACGGCATGTGTTTAGTATCTCCTTTTTGCTATGACTCTATTGCTGTCTGTTTTAGATTATGAATGACCATAATGCAGAGAAGAGATATTTCTTTAATAATACTTTCTACAGTAAATGCACATTGCATTGTACATTGAAGGATTTGAAAGCAGACAGTTAGGTGGTATTTAGGGAAATAAATTTTATAGTATATTGTGCAGGGTTAGAGCTGGTAAAGGGAAATCAAAGTGTAGAGAGAGGAAGGCACTGAATCCAGGATGATATCATAACAGAAGCATAATTATGCTTTCTCATCAGTATGGGGTTACTACTAAAGTACCTTAAAGTCTATAGTTAAAAGTTTGTATGCCATTTAGAAAGTGGTTGAAAGAAATATACTGTTAAGAAATTTATGGTTTTAACTCTGAAAGTCAACAAAATTATTTAGTTTTGTTTTGGTAGGCTAAAGGTTTAGAAATATTAGGCACAGGTCCCTGAAAATCTAGGGAAGGACATCTTACAATGAGAGGAAATAATTGGATAAATGTTGGACAAGAGCTACTAATGTTTTTCATCTAAAAGGAATTAATGAATTAATTAAACCAAATCTTTTTTTCTCTGAGACATCCTTCATTTGTTGCAAAACTAGATTAGAAATCACTGTAAGACATTGATATGAAGGCAAGAGGTAGTGTTGTGGACAGATAAAAAGTATTTGGAAAATTGGATATATAGGTTTGTTAGAGAAATAGTAGAAATGACTAATGAGACATTGTTGATTATTACTGAGATAGCTGAGGATTAGAGGAAGCTGAGTAAGGGAGGGGTTGGAAGGTAAATGTCTTAATGCCATTAAAGGAGCCATCCAGACAATGTTTTACTCAGTTATTACTCCTCTAGTAAAACTGAACAAAGTGTAAAAATATATATTCTACAAATGTTGAAAAGAAAGGCAACAAATCACAAAGAAAAGGAGCTAGGACTGAAAATAATAATAGGAGATTTGCTTTTTCTGAATTTTAAAAATTTAACTTATGAAGTAATTTGCAGAAAATGAAGTTATCTAGTTAACTAAAAATAAAAGCCTTGTATTGAGCAGAAAAGTTAGTTATCAAACTCATTTTTAGCAGGAATATTTAACTGAATTTATTTATTTTCTGTATAGTCTCATTTGGCATTGTAAGATAGATATTAAGTTGACGCTGTCATTTCTTTGCTGGTAATGTAGTAGTGGCTGGATGTTCTAGAGATCCCATGGGTCCTGGAGATACCATAGGTTCCTTTCTTAAGACCAATATACAATAGACTTATAGATATACCTCTTTAATATTATTTTGCTATTGTGTCTTTGCTTCCAAAATAACACATTAGCACTCCATGGAAGAATAGGAACATATTTTTTAACTAGATATTTTATGAATCTTAGTACTTCATATCCCATTAGAAATAAGTTTCATGAACATAGAATTTTTGTCTATTTTGATCACTGATATATCTCTAATGCCTAGAATAGTTCTAATATATAGTAAGTGCTTAGTAAATATTTATTAAATGCATAAATGAATGAGTGAATGAGTGAAACAGTATTGGTAGTTAAAACTTTTTTGCCATTATATTGAAAAATGTTACAGCTTTCTCTCTCTCGCTCTCTCTTTTTTTTTTTTTTTGCATGGGCAGACTCTGGGAGTCAAACCCGGGTCTCTGGCATGGCAGGCAAGAATTCTGCCACTGAGCCACCATTGCATTGCCCCTACTGGTCTCTTTTAAAAGAAACATTTTTTATTGTGAAATATAACATATATAAAAAGAAGAGAAAGAAAAAGCAATAATTTTCAAAGTACACTTCAACAGGTAGTTACAGAACAAAATTCAGAGTTTGCTATGGGTTACCATTCTATTTCAAATTTCTCCTTCTAACTACTTCAAAACACTACAGGCTACATGAAATATCAATATCGTGATTCAGCAGTTCAGAATACAGGGGTAAGGAAGACACTGTCTGTACTTTAGAACTCCAGCTAATTTATGAGACCAAAGGAAGAAAGGTTTATTTTGTCCAGAACCTAAATTTTCTGTAGCACATAATCTAATTCAACGTGTCTGGACAGATCATTTAAACAACCCAAACACAGGGAGCCCAGAATTAAAATGAGGGCCTTTAATCCTATATAGCTTAATGTAATGCCTGGATACATCCCAGAGTATATTAAGCAGATAATAAAAAAAAATTGGGAAATTCCTTTGAGGGACGGAAGAAGAAATATGGAACTTTTAAATTTTACCATAGAGGAAACCCCTGATACTCTGTCAGATTTTAGAGACAACCAAATCAATAGTCCAAGCTCCTGATCTTGATGCTTACACTTGTGAAGTTTATTTATGTAGCAGAGAAGCTTAGCCTACCTACAGGTATGCCTAAGAGTTACTTCCAGAGGACCTCTTTTGTTGCTCAGATGCAGCCTCTCTCTCTCTCTCTCAGCCCAATTCTGTAAGTGAAATCATCGTCCTCCCCCCCTAAGTGGGACATGACATCCAGGGATGAAAGTTTCCCTGGCAACATGGGATATCACTCCCAGGGATTAGCCTCGCCCTCGCACCATTGGATCAGCAATGCCATCCTGACCAAAAGGGAGAAAAGAAGTTTAACAAATAAGGTATCAGTGGCTGAGAGAGTTCAAATAGAGTTGAGAGACTATTCTTGAGGTCACTCTTACACAAGCTTCAAGACATTGCTACCTATCATACTTTGCCAAACCCCAACGAAAACCATTCCTGCCAACCCTAAAGAACACCTAGGGCATTATATGAAATTCTATAAAGGTTCCATGCACTATGGTAACTTTCCAGAAACCTACAACATCCAGATGGGTCCCTGGACCAGGTAAGTCCTGAAATGCAGAGGGGCCAGCCTCTCCAGAATATCAACTAGTTCCATACCCCTATCCCATATTATCGACAGCCCCTTCCAACATAAAAAGAAACTTAGAATGAGCATTGCCCAAATATCCCTAAAGAGTGGGAGGCGGGACGATCAACCGAGGCTCTAACTCCTGTGAGGGAGGAATGGTATGGGACAAGAGACACGAAGAACGACAGCAAGACAAATATTCTGATCAAGCTGCAAAGTTTTATTGAGAGGGCTGGGTATATATATGCTTTTGGAAGAAGGCGTGGCTAGTAGGGACGGGTGGCGATCTAGGATTGCTCACTGCTGTCGCTAGGCTGGAGGGCAGATTACTGGGATTGGTTGCTGCTGTTGCTAGGGTAAAAGGCAGTTTGTAAGGTTGATACTTTTGGCGCGAACCGCTAGTACTTCCATAAAG